>WWET01002092.1:65540-77079 GCA_011038615.1 Limnodynastes dumerilii
TAAAATCATTAATGCAGCCTATCACGTTGTTAGAAGTGCAGTTGGTGATCAAATTTCTCAAACCCGCAAAAGCTCCAGGCCCAGATGGCTTTCAGGGAGAATTTTATAGGATTTTGGCCCCAGAGATAGGAGACACACTATTAGCCTTATTCAACTCAATAATGACCCAACAGTCCATTCCCCGCTACTTTAATGCGGCAGTAATCAAAGTCCTTCCGAAACCAGGAAGAAACCTGCTTCTCCCGGCATCATATAGGCCCATATCTCTTCTAAACAGACTATAAATTGTTCATTAAAATCCTAGTGGAACGACTTAAAAAGATCTTACCAGGGATAATACATCAGGACCAAACAGGCTTCATATGGGGCAGGCATTCTGTCGTTAATATACGAAAGGTCCTTACTGTGATCCAAAACTCGGAGCTTGAAGGGTAGTTAACACCGGGAATGATTTTATCGTTAGATGCCGAGAAGGCTTTCGATATGGTAACATGGGACCATTTGATGGAGTCATTAACTAAATTTGGATTCCCGGAGGCCTTTACTATGTCGTTGTCTTTTCTTTACTCTGAGCCTTATACTCAGGTAGCGGGGAATGGACTTAAATCAAATAATTTTTTTATTCAACGGGGTACCAGGCAAGGCTGTCCCCTATCCCCCTTCTCTTCACGATTGCACTAGAACCTTTGGCAGTGGCATTGCAGACCAATGTAAAATATGAAGGTATTAACATTAATAGACACAAATTAAAACTGGCCATGTTCGCAGATGACATGCTGCTTTTCATATCAAATCCCAACCAATCCATCCCCATTATATTATCGCTGATATCACAATTTGGCTCATTTTCAGGATTCAAAGTAAATTTTAATAAGTCAGAGGCTCTACTATTAACAACAACCCATAAGGCAGAAATTGTTTCAATGGTGTCTAAACACTTTCAACTAGCTAAATCACAGTTCAGATATCTGGGGATACAGATCACACACACCATACACTCACTCTACAAAACAAATTTCACCGTCATTATTAAAGCTATTGCAAAGACGTTACAGGATTGGGTTAATCTTCCACTTTCATTAATGGGCAGGATTGCAGTCATAAAAGCGGTAGTGCTTCCTAGATTAACCTATGCAATACAGATGCTCCCTATATCATTGACTCAGAAGGATGTTAATCAGTGTATGACTCTATTCACTCATTTCATTTGGAGAAATAAAAAACCAAGAATTGCAAGAGCTAGAATGCAACTTAGTGATGGAGGTCTAGGACTTCCAGACCTGAAGTTATTCATATACGGAGCACATTTTCGTTATATTGGTTACTAAATTAACATACCTACACAAACGCTAATCTAGAACAATCCTTGGTACATCCATATGCTCTAGGAGCATTATTACATCAACCAAAAAACTCAATTTCAGAATCTATTAAGCGAAATATATTATTTCATGATACTTATAAAACATGGCTTTCTATCCATAAAATTTTAAAAAGTAACCATCTAGTCACAAAATACAATACTTTCTGGGGAAATCCAGCATTTGAGCCAGGTCTGTTGAATGCGACATACCTATCCTGGAAAATCAAGGGAATTAGGGCCATATGTGATGCGTTTGACCCGGGAGGACAAATTATGACATTTACTAAGCTTCAGGAAAACTTTAATCTGCCCCATCAACATTTTTATATGTACCTGCAAAGCAGACACTTTGCACAACAAACGGTCGCTGAATTATTGGGGGTGGGAAAATTGTTGACCTATTTGCAGACCCATGTGTTCCACATAAGATATGTGTATGACTTAATCTCAGCTAAGAATGCTAGTACGTTATGGGAAAACCCGATGCGAGCTTGGAAAAAGGATTTCCCCAATGTTACTTTTCCGGAAGACCCGCTAAAATATTTTGATGCTAATATGAAGGCATTGAGTTCCATACAGCTTCAGGAAACTCACTATACTCTTAACCGGATGTATATATCACAAGCCCAAAGGCGTCATATGGTGGTGGAGGAGACAGGCCGTTGCCCAAAATGTCATTATGTTACTGCTGATTATATTCACAATTTTTGGGAATGTGGTAAAATTAAAAATTTTTGGGATAAAGTGCTACATTTTATCAACTCCATCACTAAAGTTCACCTACCTAAGAGCTTCCTCCCACTTATTTGGGCTAATTTTGAGGAACGGTTAGAATATCCGGAGGTCAAAGAGGCTGTACAGACAATCATTGTAACAATAGCAAAACAGGTCATACTACAAAATTAGACAAAACCTTCTCCGCCATTTTTGGGGACGGTGAAGGAAAAGTTGTTAGAAATGGTTTACTTAGATAGAAGAGCGACTCTCCCAGGTATATAGAGGTGGGGGCATCCAAATTCTATAAGAAATGGGGACTTTATATTTCCCAGCTGAGTAGTGAACAGCAGACGCACTTCATGAAACTTTTTGAAGCCACTAAATGGTCTCTGATGAGAAATTTGACTGCACCAACAATTTGAGGTAGAGCAAAGTTACGGCTTGTCATGATAAGATTTCTTTTTCCTTTTTATTTGTTTTCTTTTTCTTTTACAATGTTAAGTTTTTATTTGTTCATCTGCTCTGGTGAAATGTACTCAGCTTATCTACAAAGTCAGGTAGAAATTCTCTTGTTACCAGGCATGATGATGATTTTCAAAAGACATGTTACTGTTTTTCTTACACATTGCTAATGTACACTATATAACTGTATAGATGTCTGCTATCTTACCTTGACTTTTCCGTTCTGGAAGATGTAATTGAAAAAAACAATAAATTGATTTAAAAAAAAAATAATAATAATGTAATATCTGTGTATGTACTTTGTAATTCCAGTTTTTTTGTATAATTTCCTTTTGGTGTGCCGCAGAATTCTGGGGAGGGCTTAGGTGTGCCGCAGAATTCTGGGGAGGGCTTAGGTGTGCCGCAGAATTCTGGGAAGGGCTTAGGTGTGCCGAGAAAAGGTTGAGGAGCACTGCTGTATATAAATGCTATATTGTGAGATGACTGCAATAGCAATGTAATCACATTAAAATAAGAGAAATCAATGATTTCTTTAAATAAAATGATGAAAATAAACACATTTTTGGGAACTGTGTATATTACATGTTTGTCAACAGCATATTGCACCAGCAGCGATAACTGCAGTATTGAGTTTAGAGAGTGAAGTTCTTTAGCACAAGTCAGAAAAAGGCAATGGACTGTCAGCTTCCTGGAACGGATCGGGGCACCCTTACTGTACATTGACCACGTACCAGATAAATGGGGTGCGATTGCATCATGGTGAGATATGTCACCTGTGGATCGGGGCTGATGTGACTGGAACTCAATACCTGCTGCAGCGGCCAACGGTGGATTTTGAAGGGGGGTTTAACAATGCGTGTGATACATGTGGGGTATATTAGGGGCCTGGATAAGGCACACTGCATAAAGTACATGTGGGGATATATGAGGCATCTTGTTATGTATATTAACTATAATATATGGGGTATAGCCTAGGTTTTGGGAATGGCACAGTATATACAGTATATAGTAAATCATTCCAAGACCCCTGTTATATCTTTTTTATATTATAGTATATCCCAATCCCAGACCCATAATATATCCCATTATATTATACTATGTGCAATTCCCAGACCCCTAATATATCCTATTCATAGTATAGTATGTCCCAATCCCAGACCCATAATATATAGTATAGCATATAGTATTTATATATAGAGAGTGTCTGGCTCTGTGGGGGGATCCCTCCAGTTTGGTCCCTCTTCAATGTTGGCCCACCTGCCTTCCCATGAAGCTTTGCCCCTTCTTAAGCCATCACCGCAAGACCACGCCTCTTTTGCCGACACCCGCAAAGCCACACCCCTTTTACTGGTTTTCCATTTTTGAGATTTTCATTTTCAATTTTGGGCTACCAGAAACCCCCTCCCATCCCCCCTGGATGCGTCTCTGCGCTGAATGTAGCTCAAGTCACATAAAGCGCCTGATAAAGGTAGTAAAACAGACGTATTATTAAAATAAAGTGCACACCAATATAACGTCTGGCCACCAATATGAAATGCTTGCAACCCCAGCAGGTGCAGTATTTATACTTCACAATAACAAATCCATGGCTTTCCGTAGCCCGTACGTGTCTCTATATGTACATCGGTTTTCTTTCAGTCACGAGAAGTGCACAATGCGCAGTTTACATTATTAAAACTGGGGAAAAAAAACTTAGCAACTAGACTCAAAGGCCCAGATCCTAACTGAAGAACGACAGGGTACTACGCAAGTCATTTGCATAAGTCCCCTACCTGGGAACATCCGCGTGCGTACTTACTGTCGTATGTAACTAAGGATTCACAGTTTCGTAGTCTTCATCTTACGTACATTGGGCCAGATCCAGAACAACGCTTGTGTGCGAATTTACGCGTGGCGGAGACGTAAAATCGCCTTTTGGTAAGTACTGCGCATGCGCACCATAGAAAATACGCTCAGTAACGTAGCGTAATTGTGAACGTATGGGCCATTCACGTATGTGTCACGTAAATACTTATGTGTGGGCGTGCCAATTTTACGTGAGTCCAAAATACGTCTGAAATACGTTAAGTAGGCGGAGGTTTGTATTAAAATGTACAGTATGGGCGTGCTTAGCTGCGTAAATACGTGTTGCCCATACGTACGTGTGCGGATCACTGCGGTTACGTTGGCAAAAGGTAAGGTAGGGTTTGGAAAGCGGATCTCGGACAAAATACGTACATTCAAAGGGTGTGTCTAGGGGAGTGAATAGAAGGTACGCACACGAAAATACGGTACGCGAATAAACGTACAGCAAACATAGTTCTGGATCTACCCCCATTTCTACGTAGATTGCGTAAGCGCGGTCTAAAGATTGCTTACGTAGAGAGCGTAAATAAGTTACTAAGCTTGCGTAGTAGCTCAATTCTTTAAAACAACGTACGTAAGACGAAAACTACGTAAATGACTCCGGACCTAAATATCCAGATTTACTACCGTCAGTGGGGTGTACAGGGGGCGTGTACTCCCCGTTACGTGCACGTAGCTACAGACCCCCCCCCCGTACGCACGTAAAGCTCGCGGGTGTCTGCATCTGGGCCAAAGACTCAGACCCGTTCCCAGTATTCTCCCAGCAGCCCTCTCTGCTTGCTCCCAGCCGCGCACAAGCGGCATGAGAATGAGGACACAGCGCACGTTCCTAATCCTTTCTGTGCAGCGATAAGACTTTCCCTGAATGCGGATGAATTTGATGGACTCCGCTCAGCCACAATCTCATTTTCTTTCAGATCCCCTCAGAGCCGTAGGGGCGAGTAAATGGAATCCTGAGAAATGGAGGCTGGTGCGGAGAGAAGCGTCCATCATCCCAACGCAGGGAGCGACGTCTGATGAGCTGCACTTGGGCGAGACGCCCGTGGGTTCCGTCCGGGAATTGCTATTTACTGCACATCTCCCGCACATCATCATGATGTATTGTCTTCTGCTAAATACTCTTCTTTGTTCTTATTTCCTTTCTAGATATATTCTTTTGGTTCTTTTATATATATATATATATATATTTTTTTTTTTTTTTTAAAAAACACCAATACAAGTAACACCAATATCAGTTCATTTAATGAGCCTGATATACATTTAAAGCATAAGTATGTAGACAAAAGCATACCACATAAATGGCCGGGCATAGGATAGAGGGAACAAGTAGCAAGTAGTAAGTGAATACATTGTATATGATCCAATAGATGGACTCTCGCGGTCTCACTGTTTAGAGTTAGGACCAGCTCAGCAGAAAAGCCTTGAGGCAAGTCGCTTAGTCCACAAATATCCCCTCCACCCCCATACCCTCCAACATGACCCATTCCATTAGGTACAAAATACTCTGCTTCTCAGTTCCCAACGTTTCTTTTCTATGGAAACCACATTTGTTAAAGAGGCAAATCGTTTTTATAATATCAGTTAATTTATTTAAACCAGGTGAGTGACAGTTGGAAGCTCAGGAGCGGATTAAATTGTACCTAATGGAATGGGTCATGTTGGACCATCTCCATCACCATCAGTGACACCATAATCACCTCTTCCACCCAAATCTGTTGCCTAGATGGTTCCTGCCGAGCGTCCCTGCTCCAAGACAACAGCCCAACTTCCGGTCTCTGCCTTTGGGGCTCGTGGTGGTGTCTCTGGGTTGTCTGGGCAATCCTCCTGGAGAGTTCCGGGTATGAGTTCGGGGGGGGGGAGGCGTGGTGTTTAGGAGGCAGAGGCACACCAGAGAGGTCCTGCTCGTGCTGGTACTGTTCATTGGACTGGGTGAGTTACTTACCTTGGTATATGGGTATATATATGTGTCACTGTTGTTTTCTGTTGATGTTTGTCCCTGATGATAGGGGTTGTTTGCTCATAAAACGTTGGAATAAAATTTGACCGCTGTTTGAATATGCTACGAGTCTGGGAGTGCCTTGATTTTTCTTTATATCATATTTATTTACAATTATCCTTCAGCGCACCCCAGCAGGTTCATTGAGGTTGTCTCATGGAGTGCCGTTTTGCTGCATTTATATATATATATCTCCACACATTCTATTATTGTAGATTGACGACATCCCTTCACCTCTACCCTCCCTCGAAACACCCCCCTGAGCGCTGGCAATAAAGTGACTTGCATTTGGGTCTGAATCGCCATGATGGCGAGCACATTCTTTTCTGGGTATGCGGTGTGCAGAGATACACTGTGGGGCTGATCCTGAACTACGGCGGGCGGATGTGTAAGATCGGCATTTCTGCCAATTTGTGCTGCCCGGCGTAGTTAGGGAAATTGGTTCCCCAGGATCGGGCGTCCCTAACTGTTGCGTAGTTACGGTTGAGGGGGCGGTCCTTGCCGTAACTACACAACAGTTAGGCAAGGAAGGCGGGGGGAAGCTAATGGGGACGGGAGGGCAGGTTTGGACACTTACGCTACTGTGTCTGGCTTAGTCTGGCACTGTTACGCCGGCTGAAGTTAGGGTAGGCTTATGACGGCGTAACAGTGTGTAATTACGCTGGCCACAGGGGGAGGGGGGGTGTCAGGGGGAGTGCATGCCGATGCGCTGTGTGTTAGTACGCACAGCGCATTGGCGTAGTTCAGGTTCAGCCCTTATGTCACTGGCATATATTTGAGTCACAGACACAGGCCCACAAGGGGCCTGATCCAGACCTACGATCGCAGGCGATCTAACGCTGATCGTAAGCGTAAAATCGCCATAAAAAACGCACTGCGCATGTGCACAGTGACAACTTCCGGTCGTACCAAAGACCTTTTCGTAACGGCGATTCTGGCGTCCGTATTGTTTGCGCATTTTCCGTCGACGGGCGTGTTTATAGTATGAAGTTAGTACGGACGCTGGAGTTAAGGAATGTAGGCGGGGGGAGCCATTTAAATTGTACAGTATGGGCGTGCTTAGGCCGCTACGAACAGCGCGTCGCTACGAAAATACGTACAAACACATGGAAAAGTTAGGGTAGGGTTCGGCGGGCGTAATGAAAGGAAGGTAAGGGGAGTGTCGCGGGAGTGCAAGTTTTTACGCTGCAGCGGTAACACGCTCCGCTCTCATGCGTAGGTCTGGATCAGGCCCAATGTTCCTCACCAAAAACATGCCCATCCACCCAATGCCAGCCTCTCCACAGACATACCCTACTCTGCCGTCTAGTCCCCCTATTGAGGACCCTGAGCAGAGTCATTAGGGAACATTATAGAAGTCTCGTTTTACCCAACTTTGCAAATCAAGAAAGTGCATTAAATATATTAGTTTTACTCCATGCTTTAAAACACCACTAAACACGCCTTTAAACACAAAAGTAAACTAAAATACACACAAAGATTAGCAATATATTCACAACTTTGTCCTCCCAAAACATTTTCAAGATATTTTTGATAAAACTTTTTTAACTCAAGACCCCGCATTGTGTGAATTATTATTATTAACATTTATTTATAAGGCACCACATGGGATCTGCAGCACTGTACAGAGGCAATAGGGAAGACAATAAGTACATATACACTGCAATAATTAACAGATAAAATAAGTAATACAATAAGAGTACAATGCAAAAATAAACCACGGTACAAAAATTGCAGAACAATATGTATGGGAAATAAAGATACAGGATATGCATATAAGAGCGGATGAATAAGAAGAGAAATATTCAGTATAGAGAAGATGGGGGGAAGGGAAGCTTAGGTGGAGGAAGGGTAGGATAGCCTGAAGAAGTGGGTTATAAGGGAGCATTTGAAGGATTGCTATCTCTGTAACAGTTCTTTTGCTTGAATCGATCGTCATATTAGATTTAGGGGTTATTTACAGTACATTTTTTGGGGAACAGAGAACAGACTTTATTGATAATAACTCACGTCATTATTTGATTTTCCACTCCCGGCTCTACCAGGGCGCCATCAACAAACAGCGGAATGGACGTGAAAGCGTACTTAGTCCACGACCGGCCCTCGTCAAAGCTAAGCCTGAGGACAAGAAAAAATACATTTTGTATCAGAAGCGGCGACCTTTAATGTTCTCTGAGGGAGGCTCCATCCCAGCTGCCAGAAGTGGGGTAACTCTGGAATAAATAGGTGCTCGTTACCTGGCGGTTATGGAACCGGGCTGTAATGTTTATGATAATTATAGATTTGCTTTGTACTAGTTCCTTACACTCTGCGGCAAATTAATGCACCAAGGACCTATTAGATGTTATTGATTGCTAGATTACAACCTTCTTAGGCCGGGCTCTTGAGGAACTGGACACTGTAATATTTTCTTTAATTGAAGCCTTTGTGGTAGAAGCAGAAACAGAGCTGAAACGTCAATAGCCCCCAAAGTGATCTTTTTAAGAATAGACTGTAACTAATGCAATAAACTTTAAAGGCCATATTCACAGTTACATAGTCTTCGTCTTACTGTACGTACATTGTTTTAAGAATTGAGCTACTACGCAACGTACGTAAGAAAAAAACTATGTAACTGTGAACCCAGACCTAATCTGTACTTTAAGTTAGTTTTCTGAAATTTCTTAAGGATAATAAATATGGATTAAAATAAAATAAACCCATAAGTACCAGTTTCACTTTCATTTTCAACAGCTCTCTAGCAATGGGTTAAAAAACGTGGTTACCAAGACAACCAGAGTCACTTGACATCTGATGCATTGAGCTTGAAACCTCTGGAATGGAAGATTCCTTGTTGCCTACATTACAATTAAACAGTGCATTACTTTTAGCTGACGGGGGATAAATCATTTCATGGCAATGTCCAGTAATGATACAATCAGTCCTGTTCTATATACCGCTGACACCTTTGTGCACTGCCATGTAAACATTACTGTGACCACAGGATTCCTACAATATCTCAGACAATTCTTTATTATTTGTTAGAAATAAACATCAATGGCTGTGGGGTTACAGTTATCAATTTACTACAGGATACAGAGCGCTGAACAGGGATGTAGTTTGCCACCTAGAAAATCTGTCTTGAAACAGATTGATTTGCCGGCAGTCAGGAACCGACTGGCATCAGTTTTCAGCAGTCTACCCTGAAAAGAGATGGCCCCTGCAACCGCACGATTTTTGAATAGTGGAACGGCAAAAGGAAGGTTTTATTAACCCTAACCATCCCCTTCTTGCAGAATAACCCTAACCTTTCACTAAACCTAACCTTAACCCTTCGAATTCCACAGCCTAACCCTAACCCTTCCCTTACACTAACCTTAACCCTCCATTCTCTGCAGCCTAACCCTAACCTTTCACTAAACCTAACCTTAACCCTCTGAATTCAACAGCCTAACCCTAACCCTTTCCTAACACTAACCTTAACCCTCCATTATCCGCAGCCTAACCCTAACCTTTCACTAAACCTAACCTTAACCCTTCGAATTCCACAGCCTAACCCTAACCCTTTCCTAACACTCACCTTAACCTTCCATTCTCCGCAGCCTAACCCTAACCTTTCACTAAACCTAACCTTAACCCTTCGAATTCCACAGCCTAACCCTAACCTTACACTAACCTTAACCCTCCATTCTTCGCAGCCTAACCCTAACCTTTCACTAAACCTAACCTTAACCCTTCGAATTCCACAGCCTAACCCTAACCCTTTCCTAACACTAACCTTAACCCTCCATTTTCCGCAGCCTAACCCTAACCATTATCATCCCAAAGCCTAGAACCAACCCCCCCCTAACCCACTGCTCTCCACAATTTAACCCTAATCCCTTCCCTAATCCTAACCTTACCCCTCTGCTTTCCACAGTCTAATGCTCCCCTAACCCTAGCCATCGTCGTCCCGCAGCCTAATCCTAATCCCTTCCCTAACCCTGACCTTACCCCTCTGCTTTCCACAGCCTAGCCCTAACCCTCCTTGAACCCTAGCCATGGTCGCAGCCTAACCCTGACCAAAACCCGTTCTGAAATGTATATTATTATTCTTAAAATGTAATTAGAATAGGTTTAAATAAACTTTTAAATTAAACTTGTAAATTAAACTTTCGGTTGCATAATTCTTGAATACCGTCCTTTCTATATAGCGCCAGCATTGCAGTAAACAATGCGGGTGATAATTAGAGCATGAATGAGAGTTTTAGCAGTGTCTTGTGGGAGATATTTTCGTATTCTGGAAATGTTTTAAGGTGTATATAACAGGATTTAAAAACAGATTATATGTGGGGCACAAAAGGACCATTCAAAGTCAAGTGTAACACCTAGGCAGCGAGCTTGACAAGTAGAGAATATTTCAGTGTTGTCAACTGATATAGAGAGACCGGGTGGGTAGAAATAGAGAGACCGGGTGGGTAGAAAAAGAGAAACCGGCTGGGTAGAAATAAAGAAAAAAAAAAGGGTAGCTTTTGTTGGCAGGAGGAAATATTAATAGCCCTGTTTTTAAAAGATTGAATTTGAGATGGCGCGAGGACATCCAGGATGAAATGTCCAGGAGCAGCGTTTTAAGAAGTGAGAGGGTCCTTGTGCAGGATTTGTACATGAGCCCCCACCCCTCCCCACCCTCACCTGAGACAGGGCTGTCCCGAT
Source organism: Limnodynastes dumerilii (assembly GCA_011038615.1). Classification (NCBI taxonomy): domain Eukaryota; kingdom Metazoa; phylum Chordata; class Amphibia; order Anura; family Limnodynastidae; genus Limnodynastes; species Limnodynastes dumerilii. Next base: position 76,595 of record WWET01002092.1, read on the forward strand.
TTGCAGACCTCAAAAGGGATGGGGCCTAATGGTGCTGTAAGCCCCACCCCTTTTTCAGGCTATGAATAGGGGCAGTCCCACCACAGGAAAAGGGGGCTCATTCGGCATCTATTTCTTCCCTCCGGAAAATCTTAGAGGGAAGAAATAGATGCTGAATGGCCCCTTTCCTTTGCCAACCCTTTGGTGCAAGATGCATGCCACAGGGCCCCACTGCACACCCTGCACCCATTATAGATGCCTATGGACAGAGACATTCTTGCAAACATCAAGGCAGCTTCAAATAATTTCCCCATGTTTTCCATTACAGTACATTTAAAAGTATTATAATTAATTGGTTCTTACCATAAGTGGCGTATCGGGAGAGAGGTGTGCTTCATAGCTACAAGAGCCCCACCCCAGTCTAGGAACCAAATATTGTATTCTTCTTCAAATATCTGTAAAGAACAAACAGAACAAAACTCAACATGCATGAGATAAAATGAACT
>WWET01002092.1:108322-119976 GCA_011038615.1 Limnodynastes dumerilii
CTACACTAACCTGAACGTAGTAACGCTGGGGGACGCCCCCTCCAGCGTTACTATGGCGCTGCTACGGACGCCCGATCCATGATTGGGAGTTGCCGTAGCTACGCTGGGCAGATGTTGCCCGGCGTAGCTACGGCAAAGCCCAATCATGGATCGGGCGTCTGACTTTCCTGATTGTAACCGCGGGTGGCTGTAAGCTCCTTGCGTAGTTACGACGCTTAGCACGCCCATACTGTACGATTTAAATGCATCACCCCGCCCTCTGTGCGTATTTACAAAAATCGTATGGAAGACACGCTCCCCTCGACCATAGTTACGAAGGTGCGCACGCTCAAGGTAAGATGAGCGTAACATCTGCCCCGAGCATGCGCAGTAAGTACAAATGGCGGTTTTTAAACTTAGGACCATCGTAAAAACGCACCCGAGCGTAGGTCTGGATCAGGCCCATAGAGATAAAGGTGCCCTATAGAGGCATAAGTCACTGAAAACCCGTCCGTGCGAGGGGAGTGTCGTGGGTGTTGCCTTGCTATGAGCGTGAGTAAAAACGCGCACATAGTAAACTCGCAACCCGCGAATCCGCTCCATAGTATTGAAAGATCTGTATTCTGCGAGAAATACGAGGCTTCCATTACTATAGTACTTGCCGTTAATTATGACGTCAGATAGATGGGGAGGAGGAGGCGCCATACACCAATGACCGGACTTTCTACAGCCAGCAAAGTAGCAAACTGCACGGCCTCCTGCCAAGACGGAGAGGAGACCTGTGCAGCCAATCAGTGCAGAGAGGGACAGAAGGCCCATGCAGCCAATCACTGCAGAGAGTGAAAGTAGGTGTGTGCCGGGCTTCCTGTCAATCTCGGCAGCAACTCCCTTTTCAGACAGGATTATCCGTACCAGCAGGAGAGGTGAGTTGCGCCAACATCAGGACCTTTCCCTAGGGGGATATCATCAAAATGATCAGACACCTCTCGCTGGTAGAGATATTGGGCCGTATTCAGAGAACCGTGTTCAAGGCGAGTTGCGTGCGTATTTTTAGGTACGTTTCAACTGCGCATGCGTTGTAAGTTTTTTACGTACTTCACATAGACTATACATGCGTAAGTGCCTCACGGACGGACTTGTGAATTGCACTGGGGGACATACAGATGGATATGCAGGGAAGTGGGCGCTACTATCATGATTCACATGTACGGAGGACACATACGCACGCAACTGCTCGCGGAAAGTTACAAGTGGTCTAGGGAGGCAGAAGATACCGGCATGGTTGTAAGGGGGTTTGGCCTGCACTGTGCGTGCGTATAATTGCGTACCTTTAGGGAAACGGTTCTCTGAATACGCCCCATTCATTCTAGTGTATGGCCAGCTTAACAAATTCCTTTCGGAAAGATGGTATAAGATAGAGGTTAAATGAAAGTCTCTAGACATAAGAAAATGATGGACAATATAAAGTTGGGGAGGGCTTTTTAGGCCCAGGTAGTGAATTCTCTAAGTCTGATGAAGCACTAGAGAAGTCTTGGTTTGGGATAAAGGTCACAGAAAGATCTTGTTTTATTACTTCATTTCTTATCATAAAGTTTAAAATTCTTGTTACTGAATGAAAATAAAATCCAGATTCCATTATTTGCCCATTGCTTTGCCATGTTATTAATGTAATAGTTTAGGGTAACTTTACTGATAGGGACATATATAACTGTACTGTCATGAACCTATGCAGTTATACAAAACTTTTGAATATGCTAATAAAAAATATTCATCTTATACCGCATGAGAAAGAAGCCGGAAACATTCTTTTGTTGTATTTTGCAGGATACAGAAATTCAGCAGCGTCCTCGATCAGAATTAAAATATTCCGAGTCTGAGAGACTCCTGTACATCCTGTGAATGTTTGAAATGCGCCAGCTCCGAGGCGCGTTTGTTCCTTCACAATGAGCTGGCATTGGAAAGTCAATGTGTAGCAGAAAGTCTCGGCTGCCAAATGAGGCGGCAGATGGAATCATTTCCACCGACACGGGCAAGGTTTAGTTACTAGCACGGGAGCCGGGTTACTTTCCAGGTTTTATCATTTACTAATCACTGGAACGTGTCTCACTGCAGACCTGAATGCATCCTGGGAGGGTTAGGGGGGATATGATAGCAGCTATCAAATATAGTAAACGGTGTAACCAGGTACAGGAGGGGGCAATGTAATAGAACATGAGGACATGTGTATAAACTGGAGAGTGATTGGTGCAGAGGAAATGTGTAGAAAAATGACTTCACTGAAGGGTAGTTGATAAGTGGAATAGCCTCCCCTCTGAGGTGGTTGAGGGTAACACAGCAGAACAGTTTAAACATGCTTGGGATTAAAATAACCAAAAAAATGAAATAAAGGAGCGCTTAGAAATAAGAATAATAACACTTCATTGCAATTGTAAACATTACAAATAAAACATATAAATAAAATATGAATGCATGGCATACAAAAGCTATTAACATTCGCAGCTTAATCATTAACCATAGGTACCGTGTGGATTTAAAATGAAGCGATGTGAGGTTGATGTTTCCAATTTGAAAAGAGCTCTTTAAAAGAGTCACGACACAAGCTTATTAAAAGTTCTCTGCCGAGTAATGAATTGAACGATTAGGGGCAGTAACACAATTTTAAGTTGTATTCTCTGCTGTTGTAAGAACAATGGATCAGGCCCAGAACCCTGCATGCTTTGTGTACATGTGGGGGACTGGCATTACGAACAAGAGAGGGGAGTGAACTCCCCCTGTCACTCCCCTCCCTCTCTTCCCCACAGCCTAACCCTAAGACTCCCTTCCCCGCAGCCTGACCCTAAGACTCCCTTCCCCGCAGCCTGACCCTAAAACTCCCCTCCCAGCAGTCTGACCCTAAGACTCCGCTCCCCACAGCCTGACCCTAAGACTCCCCTCCCCGCAGCCTGACCCTAAAACTCCCCTCCCAGCAGTCTGACCCTAAGACTCCCTTCCCCACAGTCGGACCCTAAAATTCCTTTCTCCGTAGCCTGACCCTAACCATAATCCCATCCTGTCTCGCAGTCTATCACCAACCAGGACGGGTACCTTTTTGTAAATGGGTCATTCAAAATGATACCTGTTCCAGAATGTTGAATTTCATATTTAAAATATAATCGGGCATGGTGCAACTAACACAATGCAGCCCTAATTCAGTCCCTTTCCTCAGTAATTCAAATCCAAGCTGTAATGTATGATAGAAATGGCGGTTATGCTTTGTGTGAGCGCTTCAGTAACAATGGGCCTGATCCAGAACTACGCCGATGCGCTGTGCTTAGTAAAGCACTGTGCAGGCGTATTTTCACTCGCTTACACCGGCTGAAGGCTACCCTAGCTCACACAGGAGCGTTTGGACGCTGACCCCTCCCTCCATCATTAAACTAACTCCCCCTGCCCACCTACACTAACCTGAACGTAATAACGCTGAGGGACGCCCCCTCCAGCGTTACTACGGTGCTGCAACATCTGCCCGGCGCATGCACAGATCGGCTTTAAAGTTCTGGATCAGGCCCAATGGGCCTGACTTAGACTTAATAACGACTGCTAATTTACATAAACGGCATGCGTAAGTCTGGCTGTGGGAACGCACTGTACATGCACGGGGCAATTGTTACTAATCGTAACTATGATCGCACGTAACTTTTATGTAACTCTGTACGATAGGGCACGGCAAGCCAATAATACGCATTCTGGGTGGAAGGTAGCATTTAAATGGTACGGAATGGGCGGGCTTAGGCACCTACGTACGACAAGGCGATACGTACGTCCAGAGATACGCAAGGACAAATTACGGCAGGAATCTGAACACGTAAGTCAGCTAAGTTAAGTGCGTGAGAGGGGAGTGTCAGGGGGAGCAAATTATACTTAGTAGTGCGTAACATAAGTACACATGCGAAGGTAATACGATCTTAAGTCTGGATCAGCCCCCATGTGAATGTACTAAAAGTAAAGTCACAAATGATATGAAATATATATTGTTAAACTAACACACAGTAAAATATAAAGGGGCAGTTATATATGTTTAGTAAAGCGCTTGGAAGGTTTACATCCACTGCCATGATGTTGTATAGGTTGTGGAGTGTCCTGGACCTGTATATGTTACATCCTGGACTGCCATTTCTAGTTATGCATATAGGGGCAGTCCTGGACTGATAGTTCTTGTTGTGGACATTTCTATTACATCCCCCTAGAGGCTGCTGTGGTACACTCTCTCTGGGACTAATCTTGTTATGCGCTCATTATCCTACACCTGTGCTCTGGCTTTATCTATCGCAGGATTCCAGAGTAAGGTGTGGGTCATTGTTTCCTGTGCTGTATGTTGTCTGTGCATCTCAGCTGTGGTCCTGTTATCTGATTCTCCCTGTCTCCTGGATCCCTGCTTTTACCAGATAAGCTGCTTTCTCTCTAGACTTAATTTATACTTACACCCTGATTTACTTCTCCTGCATATTTCTCCAGTGGACTCATTTGGACTCTTTGCATTCCTGGTATCCTTTTGTTTTCTACCTGTTATTTGTGCTTATTTCTGCATACTCCTGTGTCATGTCTCCTGCATCACCCGAGTCCTTCTACAATAAACCTCACCATTTCCTGAGCTACTGTGTTGTGTCGTCCTACTATTTGTAACAGTATACTGTGCAGATGTCTGTGTTCGGGTCCCAATTGCGCACAAGCTTTAACTTTACGAGGTGAAGCTGCTGGTTAGAATGGCTGAATTCAGTAGCGGTTATCTTAATGTTAGGCAGCAGGACACAAAATGTTAGGGTTAGAATGTCAGAAGGGGAAGGTTAGGGTTAGGCTGCAGGACAGGGAGGGTTATGGTTAGGCAGTGTGAAGGAGAAAGTTAGGCTTAGACTGTGGGACAGGAAGGTTTAAGATTAGGCTGTCAGAAAAGGAAGGTTAGGGTTAGTCTGTGGGACAGGGAGGATTAAGGTTAGGCTGTGGGACAGGGATGGTTAATGTTAGGGTGCTAGAGGGGAAAGGTTAGGGTTAGGTTGTGGGACGGGGAGGGTGAAGGTTAGGCAATGTGAAGGGGAAAGTTAGGCTTAGACTGTGGGACAGGGAGGTTTAAGATTAGGGTGTCAGAAGAGGAAGGTTAGTGTTAGGCTGTGGTACATGGAGGGTTAGGGATAGGCTGCTAGAAGAGGAAGGTTAGGGTATCGAAAATGCTCCAGGCACTGTGACAATAGTCTCTTCATGGAGGTCTCGCGGTGACATCCCCATTGTTGCTTTACTGTCGTGAAGTGGTTCCTCGCAAAGAAACCCTTCTAAGAGGCAAACCATCCCCTCACTGTACATTGACACGATGCACTAATTGCCCCTCCAAATGCCGCTCTAATTTGATTTCACGTTCTAATGACGGTAGTTGCATGGTGCATTTGTCCTGGGCATGTCCAGGGCAAAAGAAACGCACAGATACGTTACGCCACGGGACATACACATGTCTAGATGAGGCGCAGTAACTGCAGTGTCAACGAACCATCGTGAAATGTTGGCGAGCGTGAAGTACGATTGGCGTGCCATGCCTTACTGGGCATCACTCACCTGTATAACCGCATCCGTCGTGCCCATCATTAAACATCTTGGTAGTATTTGTTTTATAATAAGCTTTTAATGTCTGGCTCGATAAAGCGTTCGGGCCACACCAACGCTCAGCCTGATGAGTTGTTCTTTGAGCGATTGATTGGCGAGATAAAATCAATGGCAGCTGAGGAGGTAGAAGTTAAAAATAAATTGTGTGGATTGATTTCTGAGAAGAACCTCAGCATCTCAGAATTAAAAATAAGAAAAGAGAGAGAGGAAAATGAGACGTCTCTGTCCTGCTACCTCGTCCGGGGCTATGTATGGTCTCCTCTTATCCAGAGGATGGAGAATGGAATTTTGCTGAAAGCTTCTGTTTGATCTCAAGAGCCCTCGAAAGACCAGACTTTTATAAGACACAAACAAAGTGCATCAAGAAACACAATGACAGCACAGGAGGCTCTGCAGAGACTTTCTAAAACCAACATTGCACTTAAAAGAGATTTGGACATTGTGTTAAAAGCAAAGGCTCCAAAACATAGAAACATGGAAAGTGATGGGAGAGAAGAGCCACATAGTCCATCCAGTCTGCCCAATTTTACTGACCCTATTTATCTCTCAATTTAGTTTATGATTTAGGATATCCTTATATTTATCCCCAGCATGTTTACACTGTTCAACTGTGTTATTCTCAACCACCACAGATGGGAGGCTATTCCACTTATCTATCACCCTTTCAGTGAAGTCATTTATTCACACATTACTTTTAAGCCTAAAATCCTCCAGTTTATAAGCATGTGTTCTGGTTACACCCCTTCACATATGTGAAAGCTGCTATGATATCCCCCTTTCCATTCTGTACCTGGTTATATCCCTTCTATCATATCCCTCTCTCCACCCTGTACCTGGTGCTATCCCTTCAATCATATCCCCCTCTCCCTCCTGTACCTGGTTATATCCCTCCTTTCATATCCCCCTTTCCCCCTGTACCTGGTTATACCCCTTCTATCATATCCCCATCCCCTCTCCCTCTTGTTCCTGGCTATATCCCTTCTATCATACCCCACTTTCCCTCCTGTACCTGGTTATATCCCTTCTATCATATCCCCCTCTCCCTCCTGTACCTGGTTATATCCCTTCTATCATCCCCCTCTCCATCCTGTACCTGGTTATAACCCTTCTATCATATCCCCCTCTCCCTCCTGTACCTGGTTATACCCCTTCTATTATATCTCCCTCTCCCTCTCCATCCTGTACTTGGTTTTATCCCTTCTATCATATCCCCTTCTCCCTCCTGTACCTGGGTATATTCTCAAAATGGCACCCCATCCTCTCCAATCAAGGTGAGGGGCATTTAAATCTTACGATGTGTGGGTTGGTTTAAAGACTTCCGTGCGGATAAGCACTTATGGCGGCGTGTTATTATTATTATTATTTTTACTATTCATCCGACTTCAGTTCATGTCAGTGCCATGTTTTGCTGCATTATAACACCACAGCGCTCAGCGTATAATTATTTCCCTCCTCGCCCACCGGGGTCAGGGATCCGCAGTAACCACAGACAACATGTTGAAGTCTTATTCTCGTAAAGTGCAACTATGTGACAGTCTGCGGACAATTCAGATTCTCCCCCGATCTGTCCAATTTACAGAGACATGTTATTAGGCGGCGAGATGAACAATGACGCCGGCATAAAAAAGCAATTATCACCGCGGATGACACTCAGCGGAAATACTTTGACTTGTCACCAAAATATTGCTTAAGCCGAGAGATGTTCTATGATTTAAATGATTGCTGGTACATACTGTATCTCATCGTTATATTCAATATAATTAAAGAACAAAATAACCTCAGTTTTGCCTGATAATGATCTGCAGACAGTAAGATATTTGGAGCACTAATTGTACTTAATAGCAGTACATACAAGCTGACGTCTTCCCGACATGTTAATTACAAAGTATTATGTAAACTGTAGTCCTAAACAAGCATTAGTGACATAAGTAGTTCACCACACAGTTGCTTCCTGATCATTATTTTTAATTATCTTTATAATTATTTATATAGAGTGAAATGACAACAATAGAACATAAATAAAGAGGTAATTCAAAACAAATAGGTGAATTACAATCCCGTGATGTTACATAACTATATAATGAGAACACTATGGACTGGATACACAGTAGTTTTTATACGATCGAAACACAAATACACAGTAGCATCAGGGTTGCCGACTCTCCCGGAATCTCCGGGAGACTCCCGAAATTTGGGCAGTTCTCCCGGCATCAAGGGAGAGCGGACAAATCTCCCGCAAGTGACTTGAGGCCCGTGGGTTTCATGGAAACCATGGCCTCAAGTCCTGCCCCCCTGTCTAGAAACACTAGTATACTAGTGTTGCTAGGGACAGGAAGGGACTTGATGACGCAATTTGCGCCATCAAGCCCCATCTCGATCCCTATTTCAACTAAAACTGGTAAGTATGTGTCAGGGGCGGGGTTTAAGTGCGTAATTTGCATAAACTGCGTCATTAAGCCCCACCCCCTGCATGCATCCAGGGATCTCCCGGAGGGAAGCTGGCAAAAGTCGGCAACCCTGAGTAACATAGAAAGAGACAGCAGATGAGAGACACACAGCCCATTCACTCTGCCCATTATAGACTCTTAATTTAGTGTAAAATTTAGGATAACCTTATATAAAGCATATTTAAATTGTTCTACTGTGTTAGCCTTAGATGGGAGGTTATTCCACTTATCAACCACCTTTTCAGTGAAGTCAGTTTTTTGCACATTTTCTCTGAACCAATCACCCTCCAGTTTATACACATGTCCTTGTGTTCTATTACACCTCTTACTTTGAATAATGCCCCCTCCTGTACCTGGTTATACCCCTTGATCTATGTGAAAGCTGCTATCAAACCCGCAACCCCCCTCCACCCTTCTCTGCTCTAAGTTATTGTAAAAATAGCCAATAAACTTACATTAGGTATATAAATATTATGTATTATGTAGATTTAGATGCTGATTTATTGTGTAGTTTTAGTAAACGGCCTAAAGGGGGTGCTGGAGAGTATTTAGGTATACATATCAGAATGAACTTGGCATTTCCAACATGTGGCCAGCAGGAAAGAATTCCAAAGTAACGGACAAAGATAAATTCCAAAGGACTGATTCAAGCCTTCCCTTGGCTAAAGGAATTTGTGACTATTTGAAATTTCCGAAACCTCAGGGACCATGGAACACCTCTTTATGACCGTCATCAACTGATATTTGATTTGTGGATTCTAAGTCAGCCTACTTTTGGTATTGTGTAGAAATGCAAAGATACTGCATCTAAGAAGGGAGATTTCAGAACTGAAATTTGGTGATAAATAAACCTCTTCGCTATCTAAGTTATATAAGTCTTTGTTTGTTGTAGGACACAGGCAATGCAACATTTTAGTTGCTCTTCTCTGCTCCAAGCTATACATGTTCCTTCCTCTAGTCTGTCTCTGTATGGTGTGTGACACAGGCCATGCACCGTTTTAGTTGCTCTTCTCTGCAAAGTCTCTAATGTATTTCTGCCTTTCTTGGGGCATTTTAAATTCATTTAATTAATAATTACTTAAACTGTCCCTATATGTTGTGATTTACAGAGATAAGACCTAGTGATATGAACTGGGTCACTACCAGGAATTTTGGGACTTAGGACATGGGCCATGACACCCCTATGTCACCCGTGATGTCACCTATGGGGTGAAGTCCCATCGGCCCACGGTTACCATTGACAGTGGCTTGATGCGCAATTATCCGCCCACTGTTCTGCAGGCAGCTTCAGCTCTCCAGCAGTAAGTATCAGTGGTAGGATATCCCCTGTTGGAGAAATAAGGGGTTTCTGGGCCCAGGACAAAAGGCAGTCCCAGCAGACCCCCATGATGGCTGCACTGGTTATGAATCGTCGCTCCAGTCATGGCGATTTAATGTAGTGTCACGGTTGTTGCTGGGTAGCCAGGAGGCACCTTGTCTGTTAGGGGCCTAGAGACAGGTGTTTCGGCTATACTAGCTGAGACACTTATCTTTGTTTCCAGTGCTTCGACTAAGGTCCGGTGTCCAGTATGTCACAGGGCAAACTAAAGTCGCTCCAATCATGTGCAGAGGATTCTGACCCTCCTTCTCTCCACTGATTGGCTCATATCTGGCTTAAACATTTGGCAGCCCATGCTTTTTGGTTATATGGTTTTGCCTTGGTTGCGATCACTTGCTCTACACCATTATCTGTGGTGTTCTACTAGTGCACATGCAACATAATTAAGAACCTTAATGAGAGTAGTGCAAATATCTAACAGAGGAGGGTAAAGACAATTATCTACAAGCAGGGCCTTAACTAGGATCATGCAATAGGGGCGTCCGCCCAGGGTGCAAATTTTAAGGGGGCACCAGTAAGATAATATTTATGATTAAATTGGCTTAGAATTCAGGGTCGGGGGACACCATTTTTCATTTTTGCCCCTGGTGAAATTTCTAGTTACAGCTCTGTATATCCAGGAGACTCCTGAAATTTGGGCAGGTCTTCCGGTATCCCAGGAGAGCCGGCAAAGCTCCCACAAGCCCCACCAGCCATCAATTATTACTGTAATCCCTAGTGTTACTAGGGATGTGCAGGGCTTGATGATGTCATCAAGCCCTGTCCATCCCCTGAAAGGCTGGAGATTACAGGAGTGATTGACAGGGGGCGTCATAAATAGCATCATTAAGCCCCCCAGGGTTCTCCCGGAGGGAAGCTCTAAAAAGTCGGCAACCCTGGTATACAAGTAAAGCGTTATGTCAATCAAATACATCTACTCCATGAACATTTAAAAAGAGGTCTAGTGGTTCCTGTACAGCAGAGATTTATATTGTCCACTATTCAATGCAGACAGCATCCTAGTGATCACTAGCCAATACAAACAGCATTCTAATGTCCAACACACAATACAGTGAGCATCCTAGTGATCACTACCTAGCACAGACAGCATCCTAGTGAACACTATTCAATGTAGAAAGCATCTTATTGATCACCAGCCAACACAAAGAGCATTCTAATGTTCACCACACAATACAGTGAGCATCCTAGTGAACACTATCCAATATAGAGAGCATCCTAATAACCACCACAGAATACAGAGAGCATCCTAGTGACCACCACCCAATACAGACGTCAACTTAGTGACCACTAGCCAATAGAAAGGGCTTTTTAATCACCACTACCCAATACATAGAGCAATCTAGTAATAACCACCCAATACAGAGAGCATCTTTGTAACCACCACCCAAAATGGAATAAATGTATGGTGAATATATAATAAATAAATCAATCTATATAGGAGCATTTATGGGACATTTGCTGCTATTTGAATCATCTGCACTGACATATTGTGAATTCTTACACCATCGCTCACTTCTACAGTATTTCAACATGTGAGTTATGCACAAATCATCTCACAGATGAATTATAATTTAATTGCCTCTAAAACCAGCCATGATTTTAAGAAGAAAATAAGAAAAAGATGTAAATCTTCAAATATAACATAACATTGTACTGAAGCCAGAGTATGAATATTAGAGGAAAGCCGGAAGAAAACTACACCTGGACCAAACCAAATTTCATGTTTTGCAAACACAGATCCGTTTTCACGTAGAGTTATGTGCGTATTTTTTAGGTACGTTTTAGCTGCGCATGCGTAGTAACTTTATTTACGTAAGTTACGTTGAACATACACACGTAAGTGCTTTAGGCACGGACATGTGAATACGTACGGATGGGCGGCGTTTAAATACGTACTTGCAAATTTACATGAACGTGGGTGGGGGGGGCATTTAAAGGAACGCTTGAGGGCGCGGATATACTGAATCACAGGCACGGAAGACATATACGCACGTAAGTACACACGTAAAGATCAGAGTGGTGTAAGTCTGTATAATTGCGTACTTTTAAAAAAATGGATCTCTGAATACGGCCCAATAGTATCAGAGATGAGAAGTGATAAATAACAGTGTGATAGTAACACTGGTCAGTATCTGTGTAATAATATAATAATAACATAATAGTATTAGAGATGAGAGGTGATAAATAACAGTGTGATAGTAACACTGGTCAGTATCTGTGTA
>WWET01002092.1:136856-165309 GCA_011038615.1 Limnodynastes dumerilii
GATGATCGTGGCTGCCCACGTGAGGAGTGTTCAGGGGAGGTGGAGACAATGGACCATTTCTTGCTGCAGTGTCCCTTTAACATAGAAGTTTATAGGAGAGTTTCAGGAGCTTTGGGTCTGCCGTGCCTTTCGGGTCTTAGTTACCCTGAGTGGGTCTACGGAGCACACAGGAGGTGGAAGCAATTTGATTTGGTCACACTTTTTCTAGTTAGCGTAGTTGTTAGATACTTCACGTGGAACGCACGGTGTCAGGTGTCCATACGACAGAAAGTCCTCCCTGTTGAGGTGGTGGTGGGTGACATTCTACACGAGGTGGGTAAAATTCGGGATATGGAGCGGCGGAGGATGGATGCTCTCAGGTGGGCCAGGCTCTGGCGCAACCTGAAACCCCCTTAGTGGGTAGCTGAAGACTGAAAACTTCTCCATCTGTGGCTTTTCTTTTCTGTCCACCCCTCTAGATTTTGTTTTTGCATGGAATGTTCATTTTAGTGTTGTGGCTTACATACAGCTAAAGGACCCCTTTTACTTCTTCTTTGCTTGTGGGTAGGTTTAGTTTGAAGAATTAAGAATCCTCTCCATATATGATTTATATGTATGATTTAATGTTTTATTTTTTATTCTATCTTCTGTGAAGAATATGGACATTCTCCCTATGGGAGGAATTATTCATGCCTTCTGTGAAGTGCCAATTTTATTTTATAAATGGAGATTAATGTTTAAGTGTATTTTAGTTTGTTTAAGATGTTATGTTATGTTGCAATTTTTTTTCAAATAAAAAACATAACCAGGACTGAGGGGATATTACTACAGAGAGAGACAGGGTGCCTGGTAACAGTGTACAATAGAGTAATTTAAACATGCTTGGGATAAACATAAGAATATCCTAAATTTTAAACTAAATTGAGGGTCAAATATGATCTAGGGTGAGTATGTTTTAAAAACACAACTGGGCAGACTGAATGGGCTTTGTGGCCATGTTTGTAAGTAAGTTGTCCAGATTTCAGGCTCTGTTGATACTCATATAAAATTAGATTACTGAGTGTCTTAGGCTCTCTTGTAGCCATTGATTTTTGTTGAACCTTTCTCTTTCGAGGCTCTTGCATCTCATTGTAAGTTTCCCATAAAACTCTGCATTGAGTGAGGCTTTAGTGCCAACTCCTGAGTCCAATTTCCTATTCATGAAAGGCTGGTAATGAAAGGCATAGGTGAGAGTGCTTTAAATAAACATCAAAGGGACACCCAGACAAAAGAATGGTGATCAATGACTGATATGAATATTAGATATTAAACCTCTACGGACAGGACTGATGTTCACAGTCTACACCGCTGGAGTCACTGACAGGTAGCGTTACCGAGAGCACAATGCATCATGGGAGATGTGCACCTTCTGTAGGAATTGGCCTTCATAACTGCTGCCTTGATTTCCTCTCTGGTCATGTCAAAAGCAGATGTAGCATCCACGTGTCCCATTTGTCAGCTCCAGTAAATATGGATTTGGATTATATGCCATATTGCCCTGAGTGTGCTCTGTATTAATAAACTGTTTTAATGATTTACGTTACGATTCGTATTCAGTGGTATCCCCGAGCAACAGTTGCTTATGGATGTGCAATGGCCAGGCTGCTGTATCCAGGCAAACAAGTGACTGCTAATCACTAGCCTCACACTAACAGCCTTACATAGCCTGGAACCCGCCTTCATTTTACAACCACTGCAAACAGGAAAGGGCAGCAATTTTGAAGTCCGGTCCCGTCCTCTTGGGAGCGCAACTCTGCCCCTCTGCCGGTAGATCGTAATTGTATCATTGAACTGAATCCAAAATTAAGAAAGGTGGACATTCTCTACGCTCTTCACACTTAAGGGCCTCATTTACAGAAAACGATTTGTTAAAAATCCCCATAAATCGCATGATTTGACCCTCTAAACTCACATTGCGGCATTCACAAAGGGTCAAATTGCATGATTTACGTGTTTAAAAAAATAGCCATGGCAAACATCGCTGGACAGAAATCATCCAGATTTTGCCATTCAAAACATAGGGAAAAAAAATAATCATTGTATTTACTAAAGGCGATTTGAGCAACACTGTAACTGACGTCATCTCATAAAACACTGCCCCCTAGCGACCAAATGGTCATTAGGAGCAGCATCGCAAAAAATAGGAGGTGTCCTCGTCGTGTCAAGTAGAGAAGAGCCCAGAAACCAGACCAGTGACTTCAATCAACGGGAACCCAGACTCCAATCAAGTGCAGAAGATTCGGCACATCCAGCACCGCTTCCCGAGAGATGTCAGCAAACGGTGAGTACCCAAAACTTTTATTCTTTTTAAACAACAGCCACTGCATCCATACACTTAGAATAGGAGAAGATGACCACCGGAGGTAAGTGCACACATTAGGGAACATAGTTAGGGTATATTTATTTTTTACATGCACACTTACTGTAATGTGTTAATGTATGTTTGTTGCTTACTATATATATTTTTTTTTGTTACACACTACACACAGCGCGGCATGGTTAGAAGCCTTACCATGCTGACGCTGATATTTCTACAAGGGTAAGCAATGCTTAGCCTTGTAGTTCTATCAGCACAGCATGGCTAAGGCTTAATTTTTTTTAAACTCACGCGAGTTGCTGCGATTTTTTAAAGGGCTAATCGCGTTGGTTTTCTATTGAAAATTTAGCCCTTTCAAAATCGCAGCAACTCGTGTGATTTGATTTAAATCGCGGTAAAATCGCATCTTTGTGAAAACCACGATTTAAACCCAAAAATCGCGGGTAAATCGCGGCGAGATGAAACGATTTTTGTAAATAGAGCCCTTAAGAGTGAGTTAGGTGCAGGCAGAACTAACCTGTCCTGTTTCTAACCCGCCCCCCGTTTTTAGGTACCTTATGGCACTTAGGGCTACCTTATCGTACCGTGCATAGCTTCCTTCTTAAGAACACAGAGAATGCCTCTCTCCGCCTCCCCCCCGCCCTTCCTAGGCTAATCTAAATCCCTCCCACTTCTACCTACTAAACACTCCCTGAGGAGGCATTACGCCGCCTCATTCTTCCTAAACTACTCCGTGCGGTCTTTAAAGACGGCACAAAGTCAACCTACATATCTAACCGGTACCTAGACTGCATAAATGACCACTACGCATGCATATTAGTTTATTTCGGGAGATGGAATTTCTTATGTGTGAATCAGGTCCTCTGTGTGTAGGTTACAGGCGCCTTTAGATACATTGAATACATTCGCTTCAGGCTTTCAGCACAGATCTGAATCTTCACAATCCTGCATTCTGTGCTGGAAGCATTTCCGACAGAGGGGCGGGGCACCCCCAAGCATACACCGTGTAAGCATTGTGGAAGGGGAAACATATTTAAATATATTAGCACAGTAACGGCTCAGATTAGGCTCTTACATACAATCCATATTTTCAGCTGGGTTCAGATACAGCTTTCTCTGCCATGATGCTGATTTCAAGATATGATGGGGAAGCTAGATTGCAGCTCAATAGTAAATCATTAAAACGTAGTTTACTTACCATTTAGCAACTGATTGCACCCTGCAGAAATCAGGCAATGGAGCAGACCTCACCCATTCACCATTCAATTCACAGTCATATACTCTCTATGTAGAACATTGATTGAGTGACATCAGCAACATTATCTGATCTCTGCAGGAAGCAGGTAGCTCCTAATGGTTAGTAAGCAATGTTTTAATGATTTCTAAACGCCTCATTCAACTTTCCACAGCAGGTTGGTCCACCATGTGTGTAATTTCCCACTATGTATGTCAGAATTTTCCCTGGTTTTGGGAAAGGTTTAACGAACCTTGCATTTGTCTGAATCTGGTCCAACAACATTAATAGTTATTTTAGGGATGTCGATTGCTATTTTTTATATCGATTGGGTGCAAGATGAAAACCTCTGTACTCACCTTAGTGTTGTAACGCTGTTATCCCTTCCATACACCCTGATTGTGAACTATGAATCCCGCAGGTTAGGTTAGGTTTGTTTCCTTAAAATTTATAGTAAACCTCGCTGTGTCAGTTAGCGCACATTCCACTATGAATCCGTATGTGTAACTGAAGAATTGTTCATATATTTCTCAATTAATTAGCAATAGCGGAATTTCTAACATCCCCACATAGCAGTGGATCACTCAAATCCTAATTTCATTGAAAACACTGCTGCCACATGGAACACATTACATAGATCTTTAATCTGCAAAATGCGTCTATAACAACCTTGTTTTTTATACTTTATGTTTATCCCTAATTCGTAACTGTCTCCAAAGAGACTGTGCCCTCAGATTCCATTGAGACCGCTCGTGTGTAGCGATGAATACATTCTAAAGCTCTACAAAAATTTATACCATCAACTATTTAGCAATTTCTTAACAATGTTAATTGACAGTTTATTTATTATTGACGAGTCGTGGCATAAGTACTGATGATGACTTCACTGAAAGGGTGGTTGATAAGTGGAATAACCTTCCATCTGAGGTATAGTAGTAGAGGATTACACAGTAGAACAGTTTAGATCTGTTTGGGATAGAGATACAGTATATTAGGATACCCTAAATCTTACACTTAACTGAGGGTCAAATAGGTTGTAACATAATGCAGCCGATATCATGTCTATATGCTACAAGGGTAGGACACTGCAACCTTTTTTATACTTGACTTTCCTTATATTTTATTTGTAATTTTTTTATTGCCCCAAGGAACTGTATTAAGAGCATGTTGAAATAAATGGATGTCCGACACGGGTGTGGGGCCCCGTTCTGAAAGTCCCATTTCCGAAATACCTGATTCCTCCAAACCAGCTGCATATGCCTCGAGGAGGAATTGCAATCGATTCACGGAGCACCTTTCTTTTGGTGCTCCGAAAAGTGTAAAAAAAAAAGTCCCCCACTAATTCCCCTAATTCTTACCCTAACCCTCCCCTCTCACTACCCTAACCCTCCTTCCTGGCAGCCTGACCCTAACCCTCCCTCCCCTGCAGCCTGACCCTAACCCTCCCTCCCGTACAGCCTGACCCTAGCCCCGCAGAAAGAGTTTACTCACCCCCGATGATAGTGGCGATAACGGCGGCGGAGCTGCGGTGGAGTGAACTGCTGTTTCCGAATGTGAATGGGTGAGTATGCTGAAGGGCAAAAAAGAAAAGTGGAAAAGCATAACCATTCGAAATAGGGACATCCGAAAATAAACTTTCGGATATCCCTATTTCGCAAATGGGACATTCTAACCGGGAAGTGACAACGGTCCGACACTGTACCACTCCCCTGCCCTACTGTATTATTTAAATGGTCCATTTCTCTTTGTTGGGAATCTCCTTGCACTCACAATGTAACATCTGCCCGCTGCATGCACACATGGGACAATTAGGCTTCGTAACGTAAGAGGCTGGCAGAAGTAGCCTAACGCTATGAAGTCCTGACCGGTCCATGCAGTTCCCTTTTAATGAACAGAGCCTGAAATAATTATTTATCCTATATAAACAATTGTGAAATACATAGCAACATCTCCAGGAGGATGAAAGTATTTTCTAATACCTTTAAAATATTAAACAGTATAAAATATTCAGGAAACAAATAATTGTAATCCTGCCTTCATTAATTAGGGATTATTTGGTTTAATGTTCAGCAATAGCTGCGGACTGCAGACGAACACGTAAAACTTAATTAATCCTCTGGGTAACGCTTTTGTTGTAGATAAGACTAAGAGTGAATTTATTTTTCAGAATTTGGGAAAGAAAAGCCTTAAATCTGTGCTGCGTGCTCACGTTCAAATTGTCTACTTTTTAAGGAAAAGAATGAATTTACATGCTATACGTGTTCTAATGAACTATGACATGTTACTGATCTGAAACAGCTATACTTTTTACTTATAGTTTTGTTATATACACTGTGCCGTAATAAGCTATTGTTATACATCCTGCAGAGATGATCCACCCAGTGGCCATATGGGGTACTGCAGTGTTTCCTAAAACTACTCCTCCTTTACTTCTAGTATGACGCATGACGCAAATTGAGACAGTTACTCCAAATGTGGGACCGTTGCGAGGTAGGGTACAAACAGCTGCCCATAATTTGCATTTGAATGTATGACAGGCAGTGTACAACATTCAATTATGTGTTTAGGTATGGATCGACCCCAAGCTAAGCAACAAAAACATAGAACGAGACCCTTTATCAAAAATATTGCTAAATACAAACAATACATCACACTAATATGTCATATAATACCAACTGTACAAGTGTTTCAGGTTATAACAAACAAAAGCTCTGTCTGATGCCTATCACAGCTAAAGAGATTGTGTATTTCCATTTTTCACATACTGATATCTGAAAAATCTCAATATTCAAATACTTCTCAGCCTATATTTTCTTTGTCTCCCATTGGTTTACTCTGAGCTCAGCATAAGCCTTTCCAGACCACTACACCGGAGCGCTCCAGAGGTTTAAATGAAATCTAGGCAAATATTTAAAGAAATGTATTCTAGGGAGCGAAGCTCCACGTGAGTCTCCAGGTCACGTGTTTCAGAAGACAGCAGCTCCGTAAAATCCTAAATGCAAATAAGGAAAAGCCAAAGGGTATTGTGGAAGTGCGCGGTTTCTGCAAGCGACACAGTCAGGTGAACTTGAGCAGGTTATTAAATACTAAAAAGTGATTATCATACAGATGGAAAAACTCTTTTACTTTCTGTGTGATCAATCAGGATAAAATAAATTGCATGCTAATATAACAGCTCCGTCCTAGAGATTTTATTAAATTGTTTATTGTTCCATCAGCTCGGAAATGTCAAATGTCAATAAATTTATCGACAGTAAAAAACAAAGTCACATGTTCTCCATCCAGTAATAAACCTGGTTGCTCTTTATGATGATCTGTATAGTAAATCGATTGATGATTTAATGGTGACTTTCATCCCTAAACACTCAGAGCCTTGTGTAGAATCGTGTATATTTTTATTGTTTAAAGTGTGTCATAGTAACTAGTAAAATTTGTTAAAAGTTTCCAGGAACCAGGTGCCCAGCACCCATTATGGGGTAGATCCAGACTGACGCGCTTAGCGTAGCGTATTTACACTAGCACATCTTCTAAGCACTCCCTTAGGCTCTCTGCTCGCATGTACGTACTTTAGTCGTTTTACGCCTACTGAACCCTGCCTTAACTTTACACAGCGTAAGTACAGACGTACGTATAGGCCTCACCTACTTACGAGCCTAAGCACGCCCATACTGGACGATTTAAAAGCCTCACCCCGCCTCCGAAGCGTAATTACGGGTATCATATGTCTGGTACGTCCCTTCGTCCTTAGTTACGCTGTTGTTCTGTGACTGGCCCTTACGCTCTGAGTTATGTGGCGTAACATCTGCCGCACGCATGCGCAATAAGTACTAATGAGCGATTTTACGCTAGCGGCTAGCATAAAATCACTCGCGTATGTAGGTCTGGATCTGGCCCTATGTGCGTATACAGTATATAGCTTCATCCACGGTCAGGCTGCTGGATTTATTTCGCTTCAGCGTCATACTTTCATATTTTTAAACTCACTTGCGATATGCAATCCTAACCCTGACCTTAACCCTAATCCCAACCCCTAATCCTAATCCTAATTCTAACCCTGACCTGAACCTTAACCCCTAACCCTAATTCTAACCTTAACCCCAACCCTAATTCTAACCCTGTACCTGAACCTTAACCCCTAACCCTAATCCTAACCCTAACCACAGAAAGTTAATGTTGGGTTGTCGTCAATATACCCGCACCGAAAAACACTTTTTAAAAAAAAATCGACTCCTGTTTAAAATGATAAAGCCGCCATTAAACTGTCAGCAGTATCACTGTCGAAATATCGTAGCGATTTCCGGGAACGGCAACTACTTCCCATTAAAATGCCCCCTTTTTTAAAAGAAAATCTTAATATTGTATGAATGTAGTTCGATCACCTGTGCTTTAAAGTCCTCACACTATTCATAATTTTTATTAGTTTATTCTACACTGTTTCTCAGGGATGCTCAGAGTTGCTGTCATTTCAAACATGATACAACCCCCCAGCAGAAAATTACTACTGAGAATGGCTATCCCAATAAGGAGAGGCTGATTAGGGATAGCCTGCAGAGGCAATGGCAGGTATAAGGTTAGGGTTAGGGTTATGGCTTAAGGGGAAGGTTAGGGTTAGGCTGTGGGAGATGGAGGGTAAGGGTTAGGCTGCAGAGCGTGGAGGGTGTCAGAAGGCACCGGCTATGCCAGGTGCCGACCGCTGGTCTCCGGTCCCTTCTCTCTCCTCATACCTCTTCTCCCTCGCAGTCAGGCTCCTCCCCAGGCTTGGGCTCCGTTCTGCTCCCTGGGCGCACGATCTCCAGCCTTCCCCTGTCTTCCGGCGCTGTGCGTCTGACGTTGCCAGGGCAGCGCAGACGCTCTTTTGCTAAACCTGTCGCTCCCTTCCACAAGCGTCCTGGTTGCCACGGTAACGTTGTTCCTTCCGTTGGCGCGCACTCTGCACTGTTTTCATTGGCCAGGGTGCATTTAAATAGCCTACTGTAGGTGCTGGTTATAGTTTCTCTGTGTTTCTGTGCCAGTCTTGCTTGCTCTCTCTTTACCTTGTTGTGCTTTTTTCCTTGATCTTGAGTGCCCTGATTTATTCCTGCCCAGTTTCCTTGCCATTGTTCCTGTTTTGTCTCTGGTTCCCGTACTCTCTCTCCTTGGTGTTTTTCTTTTCCTTGTGATTTAGTCGGACAACAAAGCCATTAAAATAATGATTTGGGCAGAAAACAACCTTCTGGATCTCACAGCTGATTACATATCAGAGAGAAAATGTGATGGCAGACTATCTAAGCAGACACCATTTTCAGCCAGCAGAGTGGCAGCTTAACAAATAAGTTTTACATTAAATTTTGTGGAGATGGGGCAAGCCACAAGAAGATGTGATGGTGACATACAGCAAAAGATAGGTACCCAATATATATTTCAGAGTAATTGGGAGCCCCAGGCACTGACCACAGATGCGCTGGCGGTGCCATGGAACTTTCAACTGGCATACATTTTTCCTTCACTTCCAATGATCGCTTGGATACTGAGGAAACTGGAGAAGGAACCAGTGACTTTAATTACCATGATACTGTTTTGGCTAGGAAGGTTTTGGTTTCACAATGTGTTACAACTGTCAATAGACCAATCATGGATGTTGCCAGTAATCTCAGACATGCTGAGCCAAGGACATTTAGTGCACCCGAACCTAAGTGGTTTGAAGCCGATGGTATGGCTGTTTAAGATACAACCCTAAAGAATCCAGGGGTTTTCTCACAGAGTAATACAGACTTTACTAAAAGCCAGAAAAGGGTCTACTTCAACCACATTTCACAGGATATGTAAAAAATTTATGAGCTGGTAAAGAGAAAAAAAAAAGATTAATGACCCTAGTATCCCAACAATTATAGAGTTTTTGCAGGATGGCTACGAAAAAGGCCTGGCAACCAGTTTATTTTATTTATATATTTAATAACAGGTTTGTAGCACCATCAGGTTACGTAGCGCTTTCAGTTTGCTTAAAGTCCAAATTTCAACACTATCAGCCATGTTGGATAAAGACCTAGCAAAAAGTAAACATGTAATGTGATTTGCACAGGTGGCAAACAAGATAAATCTTAGATCATGGGTGGCCAAACCCGGTCCTTGTACTTTATCAATGGTCCATGTCTTCCAGGTCTCCTTGTTGGGGCACAGATGTGCTTACTGACTGAAACGTTCTTAAAGGTCTACAGTGGTAGTGATTATCTCAGCTCTGACTATCTGTAAAACATGGAACGTTGATAGATCATGAGGCCCGAGTTTGGCCACCCCTGTCCTAGATAGTGGCGCCATGGACCTTAACTTTGTCTTGGAAGTCCACACAGAACATCCATTTGAGCCACTAGAGGTCATCTATTTAAAGTTCCTTAACTGGAAAGTCATATTTCTGGTGGCAATCATGTCGGCCAGTAGGATTTAAGAATTGCAAGCGCTTTGAGCAGAACGACCTTATATTAACTTCTTTAATGACAAGGTAGTTCTTCGAATTAACCCAAATTTCTTCCTGTCATGTACTGGACTAAACAAACCATGCAGGCCCAGAAGCGCGGAGTCTAACCTCAAGTCTCGTTTTCACCAGCGACCCTGATGGTGGGGATGGTCTTGGTTGCAGGTTGCAGCCCTCTGGACAAGTGTGCAGACGCCAAGATTGTGGATGGGATCCAGGGGTTGCAGGAGTAGTGCAGCTTGGTAGCGTAGGAGAGACTACCTAGACTGAATACTGCATGGAGCAGTTGAACACTGGAAGTGCACACAAAGGAGACAAAGGCAGGAACCAGATACTCTGGAGTCTGGAACCATGGACCAGATAACTGTTACCAAGGACTGGGACTGGAACCAGAACACACGAGAGAACTCGAAGACACAATATCAGCAGACAAGGATTCCTATTGCTCTGACTTGGAAGTGATGTTGGTGAGGGATTTAAATAGAGCAGCTGATGAGTGAGCTCCAGCAAGGGAATGAGCCACACGTGAACTAATGCCTGCTGCAGTGAATGAACACCAGGAAGCGTTGAGAACTGAAAGGTCATGTGATCAACCAAGGTAAATAAATTACATAAGGTGTAGTAAAAAGTACTGTGATCTTGACACTTCCGAAAATAGTATCTTCCCACTTAAACCAAGAAATAGTGTTACTGTTTCACAGTGTATTTGTGTATGGATATGTTGACTGTTCTAAGTAATTGGTTAACCCACGCAGTGAATTTAAACTGTTTGGGTAAGACCCAGGAGTGAGTTCTGACATTGGGATGAGGAAGAAACCACAGATTATTCACCTGTTCATATGTTTTCCTCGACTCCTACATGTCAGCATGTAGCTCCCATCCGATTATGTTAGGATTGCATGTTAACCTTTTAAGAATCATTTTTAGCTGAGCAAAGTTTAAGACACAGGATACAGGGGGAGCAGGCCTTATCTACTGTCAAGTCTTATTTCTTCCTGTCTACCAAGGAGGGAGGAACATACCCAGGAATGAGTACTGACATAGAGGAGTCGAGGAAACGATATTAACAGGTGAATAATCAGGTTCCTTTTCTACAAACCTTTTGAAGATTTGAATGCAGTAGAAAGTTTGGAACTCCAGGAGCTTAGAGGGAATGAGGGATAATGAGAGAGGAAGATCTAAGAAAGCAAGAGTATTTTGATGTATGAATCTTTGAAAATATCTTGTGTAAGAAGTCATATTGAGGCAATATATGTAAATGAGAAGAAATGGGACTAAAAAGAGACACAGAAACAATGAATCACAGTGTCTCTCTCCTCTCTTCCCTCACATTGTAATATTGCTACTGTCTGTGTCTAAATTTGCTTTATATTCTTATCTACTCTGTAGGTCCGCATGAAGTCCATGTTTGCCATTGGCTTTTGCTTCACTGCTTTGATGGGCATGTTCAACTCAATGTAAGTTGTTTCTTACTTTCCCATTATACAGTACAACATAGGTAAGCATCTCTACAAGTACACTATCTTATAGGCTTCACATAAAATATATATGACAGAGAGGTAGACAAGAGGTAGAATATAAAGACCAGCATGTCATGGTGTCAATACAAATATATTTCCTTCTCCTCCTCATGGCAGCAGTTAAGTAATGGGTTACCACTTCTTCCTCCTTAGAGCCCACAGGAAATAAAGAAAACACTGGTACTATATACTCCTCTCCCCTCTGGTCACCTGTGTTGTCTTTTTTCCTGTAGCAGTAGGTAAGGTAGGACTTACCCACGGCAGCTTCTGAAAATCCCCAGGCTGTCTGGAAGGTCTCCTCGCCGGTGCTGCAGTATCCAGAGGAGAGCGGAGGTATGGACCTGCCTCCATGGCATTCCTTCCTCATCAAAGAACGCCAGTGCACGTCTGCCCTGACAGAGTCTTAGGGCGGGTGGAAATGACGCTAGGCAGTTACTAGAGAAAAAGTGAACAGCGTCATTTTGTTGCAGTCCACACTGCTTATGCAATTAGGGGCTTAAAGAAGTGTCACAGTAAGCGCCGGAAGAGGAGCAGAGGTGCACTATTTAAAGTCTGGAGGGTGGTATTCTTGTCCTGGGCTGTTCAGCACTGGAAGAGCTTTTTGTCTTCAGACAGCAGTCTGCTTTCTCCATATCCCAGTGTGGATTAGTGGCAGTGGCAGCCCAGGAAGTCTGGGTAAGTCCTGCATTTACTTATAAGGGTTATTTCTATATGATTATAGGATAGTTAGTTAGGAAGTTTGTCTTTATTATTAAATCGGAATCCATCAAGGTGTCTGTGGATACAAGGACTAAAGCAAAAAATGTTTTGTTAAGATGTGTTTTCTGTAATAAGAGATTATCTGAAGGTTCGCAAGGGACATCTTGTATAGCATGTACTTCTAAGGAACAACAGCAATCATCGTCACAAACGTCTGATTTAGTTCAGCAATTAAAAACAGCTTTGTCAGACACCTTTGTTAAGGCAGATTTAAAGAAATTATCATTAAAGAGGAGTCAGTCTGCTAGCGATGTATCGAATATATCGTAAGGAGAATATATTTCAGATAATTCGCTGTTATCTCATGAAGTGTCAGTTCAGTCAGCTTAGGAATTTGCTCATTTAAGTCTGGACTTAGTGGAAAATTTGATTACACTTATTCAAAAGTAACTTAACATTCAAGAAACTAAGCAGGATGTCAAATTGCAGGATTTACTTATATGTGAAATTAAAAAAACACTAGAGAATTTTAGGTTTCACAGGTGGTGAAAGATTTAATTTCAGAGGAGTGGAAACACCCCTATAAAAATCTACTCTGGGTATAATGTCTAAAATGTATCTTTTCGCTCAGGAGGTTGTTTATCGATGGGAAAATCAACCTAAAGTTGGTGCAGTTGTGGCTAGGTTATCTAAAAAGGCTACCCTTCCATTAGATGACTGTTTCAGAGATGATATGGACAGAAAAATTGAGGGAGGTTTTGGGAAATGGCATTCTCTGGTAGGGGCTACTTTAAGACCCGCAGGAGTTATGCGATTCCCAACCCAAAAAACAGGTTGTTTTCCTTACCTGACTTAGGTGATTTTCTTTTTGGGTCCAAATTAGATGAGATCATTTCTAAGTCATCAGGGGGGAAATCGAACTGGCTTCCTCAGGAAAGGTCAGCTAAACATCCTTTTAGTGGTAGACTTCAGAATTTAAAGAATCCAAGCTGTATAGACCAGGGAGAAACTACCTTACAGGTAATCAGGGTACTTAAAAGGCAGTTTTTTGGGGCCAGAGAGGTAAGGAAACCAGGGCAAATTTCAGAAAGTTTCCCCATTGACACCATGCTCTGGAACTCTTCTCAGAGCATTCCAGTAGTGGGGAGGTTGTTAGAATTTTGAGAAATATGGGAACAGACAACATCAGTTCTATGGGATGTAGATATTATTTGCAAGGGCTACAGTCTTGAATTTTGCTACCAGCCCCCGAGACACTTTTTCACTATAAGTTCCCGTCTTGGTGAGCAACTCCATAACTTTGAAGGAAAGCCTGGACAACCCTGTTACAGCAAGGGGTTATTATAGATGTGTCAAGTGAAAGGTTTTGAGGCTTTTACTCAAGAATATTTGTAGTAAAAAAAAAAAAAGGATCGGGCGGTTTCAGGACAAAACTATATTTAAGAAAGTTAAACCGTTTCATAAAAGTCAAAAATCTAAATGGGGTTCTTCAGATTTATTCTGTAGGTTCTTCAAAAACACATGTTTTTAACGTCCATAGACTTCAGGGATGTGAATCTACATATACCTATACTAAATGATCATCTGCGCTTCCTGAGGTTGCCTTCCATTGACATTTTCAACTTATGGCCTTGTCCTTGGTCTCGCTACCTCTTTGCGAATGTTCACCAAGGTCTTAGTGACTTTCATTTGCTTTATAAGACAACAAGGGGTTGTCATTTGTATGGCCCTATTTGGACGATATACTAGTTGCAGCCAGGTCAAAACAGGAAGCTTGCGATCACACGCAGCGAGTAGTAGATATTCTTTTGGATATTCGGTTGGATACTAAACGTAAAAAAAGAGCCAACTTGTTCCCTCTCAGAGGTTAAAACTTCAGTGGTCTTATCTTTGGAGAGAAGGTAAGTGCTTATAAAAGAAATAAGAAGGTTAAGAAGTTTAGTACATATTACCTCAGCAGATTTCATAAAAATTTTAGGCTTCATGGCAGCAACTTTTGAAGCAGTTCCATCGGCCAGACCGCATATGAGGTCTCTGCAGATGTGCTTTCTGAGTCAATGGGCCTGATCCAGAGCTACGATATAGCGCTGAGCATACTAACGCTCAGCGTTACATCGTGGACTCCCCCTGCACCCAGCGTACTTACCCTCACTTACCTTGGCTGAAGGCTACCTTAACTTCAGCCGGCGTAAGCGAGGGTAACTACACTGGGACAGCGGCATTGTTATGATAATGCCGCCCTCCCAGCCTCATTACCCTCCCTCCCCCCGCCTCCCTACACACTAACTACAGCGTAGTAACGCTGGGGGACGACCCCTCCAGCGTTAATACGCTGGTGCTACAGACACCCGATCAACGTTCGGACGTTGCTGTAGTTATGCCAGGCAATATCTGCCCAGCGCATGCATAGATCGGCTTTTCAGCCAATCTTATGCCCGCCGTAGTTACTACGGCGGCCATAGCTCTGGATCAGGCCCATAGTGTATAAGCACGGAATTTGCAAACTTAAGTCCAATGCAAATAGCGTATAAAAGTTACTACGCAGGCGCAGTGTATTCGTTCTTAAATATACGCACCTAAAATCATAAGAATTCTTAAGTGTGAATCAGGTCCAATGTAAATAATTAATAGATAAACGAGAATCTTAACAGTCCGAACAAACCATCGGTGCTCTCCTTCAGCCTCTCTGCTGTACTATAAATGGGATACAATGAGATCGCCCGCACAGCACAGCAGATCCTCCATCATGACCCCTTCCATTAGGTACAGAATACTCCGCTCCTGAGCTTCCAACTGTCACTCACCCGGCTTTAATTAATTAACTGATATTTGAAAAACATTTTCCTCTTCAACAAAGGAGGTTACCATAGAAACTGACAGTTGAAAGCTCAGGAATAGAGTCTTTTGTACCTAATGGAATGGGGCATGTTGGAGGGTCTGGAACGAGTCTCAACTCAGGCCGGTCCTTAAATATGACCGAGCACCTTAACAGATTCAACCTGCTGCCTCAGCTCAACCTCCACCTGCGCCAAGTAACCTCATAAATATTAACATCAGTACCAAGAAATGAGACCAATCAGCACCATAACATGGGGTGTAGGTCTCCGGTTAGAAATACCCTACCGTTTCTTCCCAGCCAGTTTTCAAACGGCTGCCTTGATGAGACATAGCAATCGATCAGACCCCTCCTCCACAGACCCCCTCCTCCACAGACTCTTGGAACCAATGAAATCAGGCTCTGGCAAGTGATATCAATGGGAATGGCCCACCCATTGAGTTTTATTTCACTCGACCCAAATCCTTATCCCTACGTTTCCCTATTCCTGCAAATCTCTGTGCTGCTTAAACCATTGTGATAATCAGAAGCTTAAACCGTTGACACCCATTTTAACGCTCTATGCACACAAATTAGCAAGAGTCAAAAGAGTGTACGCAATAAAGTGGTCAGATCCTGGCACAAATGCACCATCAAGTGCGGTTGAGTGAACAAGATGGCTGCCGTCTCTCTGAGATATGTCAGGCAGAGTTTAAGTAAAGAGTTGCCGTAGACAGAGTACAGCTAAGGTCACGGTTATGCGGTTATACAGCTCTTTCCCACAGAGGCATTGAAGCTGAGTGCTAGAGGCAGCTTCTAGCATTGCACCATGTTCAGTCTTATTAGCCTTCATCACAATAACTCAATTTGACGGGAGATCCTATTACACAGGATGCTGGGCTGGTCTTCTTTGCCCTTGATATTTCCTGGCTGCCAAACATCTTTATTTCCGTGTAGCTCATTTTTCTCTGGGAAGTAAGTGCTCTTGAAGTTTGGAGAACTGACAACACCGGGGGCTGTCGTTGTCCCTTCTTCTTGTCCACAGGCCAGGTGCCATGTTACCAGTCGTTCAGCTTCCCGTCCTAACCAATGGGGACTGGCCTCTCTTGGGATGCTAGCAAAATACATTGGTTTTCTCACTTGCTTAAGCATGTGCCCTGAAGAAAAGCGCCCGGGCAAAAAATGTTCCTTCAACGCACTCTCTTGTCTTTTGGATAATAAATAATTCATGATTTTTTTATTTTTTTTCCCAAAGGCATAAAACTAGATGAATTTCACAAACTGTGACAATAGCAGAGATCCAGAGAGTAAAGACCTGTGCAAATTGTCTTGCAAAAAGGATCTTAGTAAGGATTTGTGATCCAATGTTTATATATATATATATAGTTGTCCTACTTTTCAGCTTTGTTTATTTCAATATATCAAATGCAAAACAGAATGCACCAGTGAATTATAAGCTGGCTCCCATACTGACTCTTGAAAAATCTAAGTGAATTAAGAACGACGCGGTATTACACAGGGTTGTTGGTTGACGGTACAAATGGCCCTATTTTCTAAAGGGCTGTTTATCTAGAGTTGCTCCCAAATCATGGAGGAGAAGCAATCGCTCATCCCTGGAATGGTCAGTATTTATCCGACCCTAACCCTTATCCTAATCCTTAACATAACCCTCCCTTTCCATTACCCTAACGCTAAGCCTCTTTTCCCTGCAGACTAACCATAAGACTCTCTTCCCTGCATTCTGACCCTAAGATTCCCCTCCCTGCACTCTGACCCTATGATTCCCTTCCCTGCATTCTGACCATAAGATTCCCCTCCCTGCACTCTGACCCTAAGACTCCCTTCCCTGCAGCCTGATCCTAAGGATCCCCTCCCCGCAGCCTGACCCTAAGACTCCCTTCCCTGCAGCCTGATCCTAAGGATCCCCACCCTGCGGCCTGACCCTAAGACTCCCTTCCATGCAGCCTGACCCTAAGACTCCCTTCCACACAGCCTAACCCTAATACTCCCTTCCCCACAGCCTGACCCTAATACTCCCTTCCCCGCAGCCTGACCTTAATACTCCCTTCCCCGCAGCCTAACCTTAACACATCCCCCCCACAGCCTGACCCTAATACTCCCTTCCCCGTAGCCTGACCCTAACACCCCCCCCCGCAGCAGGCCCTAATAGTCCCTTCCCTGCAGCCTAACCCTAACATTCCCTTCTCCG
This sequence comes from Limnodynastes dumerilii, assembly GCA_011038615.1. Classification (NCBI taxonomy): domain Eukaryota; kingdom Metazoa; phylum Chordata; class Amphibia; order Anura; family Limnodynastidae; genus Limnodynastes; species Limnodynastes dumerilii. Next base: position 154,117 of record WWET01002092.1, read on the forward strand.
TAGCCTGACCCTAAAACTCCCCATAGAGTCCCAAAGATTACCCTCCCCGCAGCCTAACCCTAACACTCACCTCCACGCAGCTTAACCCTAAAACTCCCCATAAAGTCCTATTCACCTGTTCGGTCAGCGCAGAGAGCCTCCGTCAGTGCGACAGATCTGCAACGCATTTCCAAATGAATGAATGGTTGGATAAGTGTGCCAATCGTCATACTTACCCATGCATAAATAGCAAAATAGCGATATTAGCTATTAATTATCTCTATTTCCTAAACAGCATGTTCACAGAGGCGACTGCCTCCCCTTACACAGACCCAAGGCGTAAGTAACCTGTAAATTTGCAGTGTGTATGCATGAAGAGGCATTCCATGGCCTCCAATGGCAGGGCGAGATTTAATGTAGACACAGAGGGCACTGATACAAGGAACGGATTCAGACCTGTGCAAGCATTCCATACGTGAGGAGGTCTGGAAGTCCGCATGGAAGAGAGGAGTGACCTTTCCTGTCACTCTCCTCTCTTGTGCGGATTGGGCATCATTTACACGACCATAAGTCTACCTTAAGTCTCCCGCACGGATTAGAGGTCTGTACGACCACCAATCCGAACAGAAGTCTTAAACCAGCCCCTACTGTATCATGTAAAGTTTCCCCCCACCCACCTAGTGTACATTATGCAAGCAGAGGGGAACGTCTGCCCCATCGAACGGATCAGCTATCGTACGGTACCGTTAGGAGATCCACTGCATAAAATCTGGCGCGCACACTTCCTTCCAGACACCCGACTTATACACGCAACATGCATAAGTCAGGTAGTGGACGGAAGTCTTGATATGGTCCCAAGGGCTTGGCTACGCCCTTAGTTACGATTCTGCATTAAAAACACGTGAAATGGAGTGGGTGCGTTCCGTTAAAGGCAGTGGTCTGAGCTCGTAACTGTCCTCCCCTCACACTCACAGACAATATTCCTTATGAAACGACTTACAGCAACTGTGCATTTTTTATTCACGATCTGATCGGATATCGCTGGTTGTTGCATATTTATGCTACTGCCCTTTCTATCTCAATCTGCATCTGATCACTACAACAGTCATAACCAAGAGCTAGATCCTGACCCCCACACAGTCAGTAAGTACATGCGTGTAGCGGGGAGTCCACGCCCCCTGCACTCCCCGCCACAGGCAGAACTAGCGAGTTATGGGCCCAGGTGCAAAAGATATGCTTTGGCCCTGATTAATATCACAGGTAACCTGGTGGGGAGCTTCGGCGATGCGGTCATGACGGCTGTGGGCCATTGTATCAGCATAGGCCCTGGTGCGCTGCACCTGTTGCACCAGTGGTAGATCCGCTGTCGGTAGGAAATCTGGACACTTACTGTACATGTCCAGAATCCTAGCTTAAATCTTACGACTAGGTCTGCGTGCCTTCCCCCACCTCCGACCCCTAATTTGAAATGTCTATCTCTGCCTCTACGGCAGAGATACGACAATCGCAAATTATGCCGGTATGCTAGTGTAAAAGGTTTGTGCGCATGCGGACTTGCTACCTAACGGGAATTACACAAGCAGCTTGCGTAATTAACCTGCCGTATTGAATTTAGGATCTGCCCCCAACACGGTAATACAGTATCTATCTGTGAAATTTCCACTTTGACCTTTGTTCATATAAATTGATTTCTTTGTTTCATTCTAGATAACCAGCAAATATATTCCATTTGCCATAAGAGAAGCGCAACATTCTTTTTTTGCATTTGACATAGGGTTTAGAAAGTCCCTTAGTTATTGATATCCAGCATCAACTCGGGTCCCTTTTCCAGTGATATAGGAGCGCAGCCTCTAACAAACATCTTCCTCTGTTTTATACTGTATGTCAGTCAGATATTTCTTGTATTCTAGGAATAAATTCTAATTGATGAATCGATGTATATTCTTTATTAGTTTAGATCAGGGGTGGGCTGGGCCGAGGGAAGGCCCCATAGGAGTGCCACTTCTTCCATATACAAATCATGAGTGTGTTTTTGTTTTCTTAATCTTTACTGTTGGTACCTATTCATATCACTGATATTTGCAATATCATCATTTGTACTTTGCGTTTGCATTTTGCTTTTGTTTTGTGTTTGTGTATGTATTTACTGTCACTGCTCATGATTTGGGCTGTCACCTACCTATAACTTGCACAGGCCGCACCAGCTGCTATGTTATGTGACAGCGTTATCCTTTGCAGATCATTTTGTTAGTCCATAGCTCCAAACTGTGCTGCTTTAGGTAGGACTGTCCCAATTTGTGGGCTGCAAAAGTGGCAGGACTTATGGGAAATTGGGTGGTGATTTGACCAATCATGGTCAATTTTGGGGCAAAATGTGCAGGAAAGAACAAGGCTACTTTTGTTCAGATTTTGAAATGATAAATGTTGGGAGCTGTGTGTCAGTCACTTAGCAACTGATGCCAACGCACAATAGTCAGCAATCAGTATTATTTGTACAGATGCATCGGTTGCTAAGTGATGCAATCTTACAAGTAGTCAGAACTCCCCCCCTTCACAAGGCAAAAATTTGCCAGCTGGCCGCTGGTTCATATTTATGGCTAATTGAAAGTTAATAATAGATTTTTCTCTCATCACAATTCAGAGCAATGAAAGCATGATGGGATTTGTAGTTCCCCACTAGCAATGAATCCAAAATCACACCAAACTCGCCGGAGATTACTTGTATTTACTAATGCAACTCACACCAAACTCCCCAGAGATGATGGATTTTCAAACTCGCCGTGGTTCAACTCGCTCGCTCGATTTTTTACATTTAGGGCATACAAATCGCTGGATTTACTAAGGGGCGACTATGAAACTCTCTGGAGAAAGGGCCAAAACTCGCCAGAGAAAATAGAGGCAGCTGTGAGCAGAGAGTTTGATCGCTGGCAATTGCTCAGCAAGTAATCACTAGGGGGTAGATCCTAGGTAACGGCCAACAGGGGAATTACGTACAGTTCGTACGTAATTCCCCTGTTTTGAAGTTTGTGCACATGCGCACAACCTTCTTACGACACCATAAGGGCCGGCGTACGTCACATACATTATGTACCCCGACTCTTACAAAAAGGGGGCTTCCCCCCATTTCACATTAAGCCCCGTTACGATCAGGTATGTGGCCGTAAAGTTAAGTGTCCAGGTTTACTACCAAGAGCGGGGAGTGCAGAGGGCATGTATGTAAAGCAGGGGGCGTGTATGTAAGGCAGGGGGCGTGTATGTAAGGCAGGGGGCGTGTATGTAAGGCAGGGGGCGTGTATGTAACGCAGGGGGCATGGCCTTAATGATCTTGCACTCCTGTAAGGCACGTGTAGGTTTGGCTCCGGCCCTTTGATTACAGGGCTTATGTCTCATTGATGTATGTAAAGCAGGGGGTGTGTATGTAAGGCAAGGGGCGTGTATGTATAGCAGGGGGCGTGTATGTAAGACAGGGGCATGTATGTAAAGCAGGGGGCCTTGTATGTAAGACAGGGGGCGTGTATGTAATGCAGGGGGCACGCGCTCCCCGTTCCGAGAACAGGTGTACTAACCTCGGGCGGCCGTAAGGCGCCAGTAGATCTGGATCAGGTCCTAGGCCTTTAAAAAAGACCTCACAAGGGCTAGCAACTGATGGTTATTGTTAATTAATGTGCAATGGCATTTTGTGGCAACCTGCTGCAAGATAATTGTATTCAAAAATCAAATAATAATCTGTTAAACATAAAACAAAACAAAGAAAGAAAACAAGTCATGTAAAAAATAAAAACACTACAAAGTGTTAAAAGGGAATTACAATAAAAATTTGGATAATTGACAAGTTCAGCTAATCACCTGTGTTATAGTGTACACGATGTGACCTCTGGCGAGTTTAATGCAAATACCGGGGAGTTTAACACAAACTCGCCGGAGTTTATAATAACATACATCGCCGTAGTTTCAAAGGGCCTGATTCAGAGATCCAGAACTAACGATAGTTCCGTGCGTATATTTAAGGTCGGATCGATTTTGCATCAACTGCGCATGCGTAGTAATAGTGCAACGCCATGTACGTTGAAGTTAAGGTCAGAAATGCCTCAAGGTCGGACTTGTGAATCGGGCGGAGACTAATGCGACCCTAAGTGCGGCGGAAATATACGGACCTAAGGATTTGCATAGAAATGAGGGAAAGTGGGCGCGCTTACAGAGTTAGGGCCCTAAATATACGCAACTAATACACATAGGGTCGGAAGTGAGTGCGGCCAGTTAGGGCAAGTCTATGGAGGTGGAAGTTTAGGTCCGGCCGGAGGTTGCGAGGGGAGTGACTGTCTATTCTGCTGGGTGTAACCTGTTCAGATCTACCACTTAGATGCGTATATTTGCGGCCCGATGGCCGACGGATTTCTGAATCAGGCCCAAACTCCCTAGTAAAACTCGCCCCTTAGAAAATCCAGAGAGTTAAAAAAAAAAACTCGACGTTCAACTATAGCGATGTGTGGTTATTTTTACTGGTGATTTAACTTGCCCCTTAGTAAATCTGGCCCCAAGACCCATAAACCTGTGCTCTGTGTTACACTGATGATGAACAATGAACCAGACTCAAAGCTTTGCAAGAAACCCTCCGCATATAAATGAAAAACATTTTCACATCGCAAGTCTGCAGAGAGCTCTCTCCATTGTTTAATAAACTGCAACATGAGGCGGCAGCATGAAATATTAATGGCTTGCACTGAAATAATTATAAGACAGGTAAACATATATAATCCAATTAACAGCTTAAATAAAACAGGCAGTTACAGGATTTAATACGAGCGAGCAGGCGTGCTGAACTCTCGAAATCAAGTAGCAGCTAAAGACTGTTAAAGTAACAGCGGAAATAAACAATCCGAGAATGATCCAGGCTAACACACAAAAAGAACGCGTCCTGATTGGAAAAACCCAGAGCAAATAAATGGTCTTCTAAGAGCCATTCCCATGTAAACCTAAGTGTCAGAGAACAGCAAAACGAATCATAGGAACATAGAAAAACAGAAAGAGACGGCAGATAAGAGTCTCATGGACCATCCTCCATAGTATGTCTGCTGTAGTTGCTGTTTTTTTAAACTATACAGACCCTAGAATCCTAGTTTAGTTTTGAGCTTAGGGTTGGATTCACAACTCCGTAATTGTGCCACATACATCCTTAATTTCCCGATACTAGCTACTACGCGTGCGTAGTAACTATTTTACGCAATCCACGTATCGTTTTGTTACGTAGATTGCGTATGTGCAGTCTTTAAACAATTACGGAATTGTGAATCCAGCCTTTAGTTTACAATTCTCTTAAATTAACCCCAAGTGTGTTTCAATGGTTCTCTTGTGTTAAGGCCATAATCAGACTTCTGTACATTTTACGCACACATGAATGTCTGGCTGTCTGAATGGAAGAGGGGAGTGATCCATATTGTAAGATCTGGTGCCCATGCTCGCTGCTAGAAACCAACAGATTGTGGAAGTCGGTTGCCGTACAGAAATATAAATTTGGCCCTTAGCCTCTATCACCTGATGGGAGGAGATTCTACCCATCAACCGCCCTTTCAGTGAAATCTAGGGGCAGAATTACCATTGGTGGAACAGGTGCAAAGGCTTCATGGCCCATGCTGATACAAGGGCCCACAGTCGTCAAAACTCTACCTCCGAAGCTCCTCACTGGGTTACCTGGGATATCATCAGAACAAAGCATATTTTTTGCACCTGGGCCCATAACTCGCTAGTTCCTCCTCTGGTGTAATCATTGTTCCTCTAAACCTCCCACCCTCCAGTTTATACCGTGTGCAGAATACATCTTCATTTCAGTATAGCACATGAGCGCTACAGGCTCAGAGATTGGATCTGGATTCTAAGGACTGGGGATCATGTTCACAATTAAGTCTGCAAGGAGACTTATAGAAATTGCTTGCGTAAGTCTCTGAACGGAACTCTGTTCATGGAGATACATCCTCAGGGGCGGAGTTTGCAATCCACAAACTCCTGCATCGGAGGCGGGGTTTGCCATGCTCATATGGCAAAGGGGGGGGGAATTCGGGAATATCTGCCGAGGCCGATCCATGCAGTAAACTTATGGTAGGAGGCATGGACAAGGACACTTGTCCATAACTCCGCACGTCAGAGAGGAGTGACCCTCTTCTGTGCATAACAGCAGACCCCAGACACCTTTTTTGGAGGGCTTTAAATATGTAAAATCCTTAAATACCCATTAGCCCGTTTTTTTCCGTGGGGCCACTGCGCAACTAATAAGGTAGACTCCTGGGTACGGAAGTCCCTTCCCTACAAGGGGAGTGGTCTTACGATGGCGCTATCAGAACTCTGTTGCCGCTGCGCAGTAGTTATGATCGCAGTGGCAGCAGACTTCTAGACCGGATTTATTGTGCTTAAATGTGCATAAGTTGTGCAGTGTTCCAATCAGGTAGCACGGGATTCATGCAGAGCCGCATCACGCCACCCCTAATGTCTTATTAGCTTAGCAAACCTCATTTCTGTTGCAGGGTTTATGCAAGTCATGTCATTAAACCACGCTTCTTGCCAATCACTAATGTAATCTCTAGTGCTCGAGGGGGGGTCCGGGCTTGATGACATCATCAAGTCCCGCCCATCCATAGTAATTCTAGGGATTACAATAGACAGTGATAGCTCGTTGGGACTTGCGGAAGATCTGCCGCCTCTCCTGGAATATGGGGAGAACTGGCCAAGTCTCCCGGATATTCGGCAACCCTGACTTATCGGTGAATCCGGCCCATGAACATCGGGGGGGGATAAAACCATTGAACCCATCGTAAGCAAGTGGCGTGGGCCCGTATTCAGAACTCTGTCTACTGTGGCCATCCATCCGTAACTAACCGATTGAAGTTACTGGGCATGCGTAGTAATTATTGTACACTATTTACGTAGCGTTTTCCTACGTAGATTGCGTACACGCGGCCTTAAAGACCACGTGTAGCAATCTATGTAGCGAAATGCTACGTAAATAGCGTATAATAATTACTACGCATGCCCAGTAACTTCAATCGGTTAGTTACGAACGGACGGCCACAGAAGACGGAGGTCTGAATACGGGCCGCTGCGTGCAAGCAAAAGTTATCAACCTTCTCTTCTTTTAATATTCTCTGAACAGATATTTATACCGCTAACATTTAATTTCCCCTCCGTTTAATCCTCTTTCTTTTTCACTGTGCACTTTCATTAAAAAGTAAAACTTTTTTTTTTATTCTTTTTATTGTTTTGCCATTACTATAAAATACTTGCTGGCTTACTACTTCCAGACATTAATGGCATTCAAATCTCCTCTCCACTGCTGACTTTATGGTTAATAGTTTATCATAATTTAAAGGCTCTGCACTGTGCAAGATTATGTCTCTTTATAAAATTGTTGCAGCATTTTTTTTTTTTCACCAGGATAAAATACAAGGTGCTTCTAATTTCGTTTCCAATCAATATCTTTAATACAAACGACTGTAGCTGTCACTGGTTTAGTGAAATGCTAAAAATGATAAGCTGAAAGGGGAAATCATTTTCAAGTCTTTTGGGTAAGTCCTTCCCAACCCAAAATGCACTTAGAAGAGTCATCGTTTTTAGTCGCCAATTTCTGCAGAACCTTATTTACCAGAGGTATTTTTTGTATTTTTTTTTTTAAAGACAACTAAATTATTTAGATAGCTCCCTTACATTTGTGTTCCTTAATTAACACAAAATATGTGCTAGCGAGATGCTTGGTAGCAAAGAAAATAAAACCAATTTAAAATTCGGTTGCTATCAATAAAATCTGTTTTAGTGCAGGAAAAAGAAACACAGTCATGCAATCATGAAGAGGATGAATGGTTTGGCGTCTTCTCCTGAGGTAGGCTTAGGATATATATGGCTAAGTTGCGCAGACTAAGTGCACCCCAGAGATCAGGGCCAATGGAACGCATTGGCCAATCGTGTTGCAGGACATTTAAAAAAGATTAAGGGGCGTATTCACAGATCTGCATTTGCGCGGTTTTCCGTGCGCATTTTTGGGATCGGAGTAACTGCACATGCGTAGTAACTTTATTTGCGCTATTTACGTCGAATTTACGCACAGAAGACCATTAGGCACGTACGTGTGAATCGCACTTGGAGACATAGGTACGGAAGGGCGTGGTTGAAATCCGTATGGAGAAAGTTACATGAAAGTGGGTGGGGGGAGGCATTTAATTGACCATTTGAGGGCGCGGTTAGTTACATACGCACGTACGAAAATATTATACGCACATAAATGCACACGTAGTGATAAGGGTGCCTTATGGAGGCGTAAGTCACCGAAAACCCGTCCGTGTGAGGGTGTTGTCATGGGTGTTGTCTTGCAACGTACGTTCGTATAATTGCGTACCTTTAACTAACGGATCTGTGAATACGACCCTAAATCTGCAACATGGAGATGAAGACTGGCGGAAGTCCAGAGCAGAGGTCTGTAGTGTAGATCATATCCTACATTGGGGCAGATCCAGGACAACGCTTCTGTGCGAATTTCCGCTGGCGGACACGTAGAAATCGAGATTTTGTATGTACTACGCATGCGCACGACAGATTATAAGTTATGTTACGTAACGTAAATGTGAACGTATGGGTCATTCACGTATTAGTTGCATAAATTCATACGTGTGGGCGTGCCAATTTTACGTATGCCAAAACTACGTCTAAAATATGCAATGTAGGCGGGGGTTTTCATTTAAAGTGCACAGTGTGGGCGTGCTTAGCTGCGTAAGTCCGTGTTGCCCATCCGTACGTGTGCAGACGACAGCGGTTACGTGGCCAAATGTTAAGGTAGGGATTGAAAAGCGGAAATCGGACAAAATACGTACATTCAAGGGGTGTGCCTGGGGGAGTGTATAGAAGGTACGCACGCTAGTAAACGGATTGCAAGCGGAGTTCTGGAGCTACCCCATTGTGTTTATTCTACTTCATCTACTGCATTAGCTTTGGCTGGAATTAGACTCCTCCTAAATACAATGCTCGTCAGTGCTAAGTTATGTCTAACTGGAACCCTGGGCTGGGATAGTATTCCGGGCTTCTGTTTCTGATGTCAGCATTGTACAAGGGGTTACACGGTGCTGTACCATACTGCCCCTTCTCCTACTGATTTCATTGAAACCTATAAATCTCCATTCACTTCTACTGTTTCCATACCACCACTTTTAAACTTCCATTTTGACCACTGTTGATTAAATCAGCAATTTGTCATAATAATTATTGCATCTTGATTTGGAAATCATAGACAACACTGCCACCATTTTACTTTGACCTTATTATACACACCACACAGAAATACTGGGCAGCCCATATTGCCACATTGCACAGATCTCATTGTCAACCATAATGGACAACCCTTATCAGCAATTCCATTGCACAGAAAACCTATTGTCTACCTACCTTTGCAACTCTCATTGTCAACCACATAGCACAGATCTTATTGTTCACCACAATGCACAATCCTCATGATCAATCATATTGCACAGAACGCATTGTACAGATCTCATTGTCAGCCACATTGCACAGTCCTCATTATCAGCCACATTACACAGATCTTGTTGGCTACCACATTGCACAGATCTCATTGTAAACCACATTGCACAGATTTCCTCATCACAGTGAATTTGTGCTGACATCGCTCTGGGATACGCAATATGCTCTGAGTCCATATACAACCTGCTGTACTTGCAGAAACAACCTGAGCTGACGTTGCCTGCACGACCCATGGTAATACGTGTTCACCCCTGCATTGGGTCTATACTGATATATTTGTGTTTGATTGGATATTTGTTTGGTTGGATATTTATTTGTTCGGTTGGATATATGTTTGGTTGGATATTTGGTTTGATGTTTGTTTGGTTGGATATATGTTTGGTTGGATATTTTTTTGGTTGGATATATGTTAGGTTGGATATTTGGTTGGATATTTTTTTGGTTGGATATATGTTTGGTTGGATATATGTTTGGTTAGATATATGTTTGGTTTGATACATGGTTGGATATTTGTTCGGTTGGATATTTGTTTCGTTGGATATTTGGTTGGATATATGTTTGGTTGGATATTTGGTTGGATATTTGTTCGGTTGGATATTTGTTTCGTTGGATATTTGGTTGGATATATGTTTGGTTGGATATTTGGTTGGATATTCGTTCGGTTGGATATTTGTTTCGTTGGATATTTGGTTGGATATATGTTTGGTTGGATATTTGGTTGGATATTTGTTCGGTTGGATATATGATTGGTTGGATATTTGGTNATATTTATTTGTTTGGTTGGATATATGTTTGGTTGGATATTTGGTTGGTTGGATATTTGGTTGGATATATGTTTGGTTAGATATATGTTTGGATATTTGTTTGGTTGGATATATGTTTGGTTGGATATTTGGTTGGATATATGTTTGTTTGGATATTTGGTTGGATATTTGGTTGTATATTTATTTGTTTGGTTGGATATATGTTTGGTTGGATAAATGTTTGGTTGGATATATGTTTGGTTGGATATTTGGTTGGATATATATTTGGTTGGATATATGTTTGGTTGGATATTTGTTTGGTTGGATATTTGTGTGGTTGAGTTGCCAAACTTTCCCTCCTTATTTCTCACATATATTTTGTCAGCTGCATTCCATTATATCACAGTCTTCTGCCCGTCCATGTTTATGTGAACACAACAATCTCTGATGTAATATAACAGCACAGTTTTAATTAGCCGCATCCATTGCTGCCAGTTCCATAGTCAAAGTTTGGCCGCTTTTGACTCATATCCCAAATTTTCCTGTCTGGTCCTTTGAGCATTGCGATCAGTAATAATTTCTCTGAGCGGCAGAAGAAGGTATTTTGGCTGCACGGTCTGGCAGAGAGGCCGCAGCGTGCTGCCAAATCCACGGTATGCCAGCTCGTGGAAGTGCTGTAAATTGCAGATTTTAACACTTGCTCCTTATCATCATTAGGAATAAATATATAGAGCTGGAGACTCCGTGGATTACACTGCCATGTGTCGTTTGCATGATGTATGTAAATGCTGATTGAACTTGTGCTGAATCTTAATTAAGAAGAAGTGCTCCAAAAATAACCAAAGAAAAAGGGCCAACAGGGCTATCGATTGATTCATTTATTTGCTTAAAAAAATGTTATTCAGGAGAAGTTGGAAATATACACCACAAAAACTATGTGAGATGCATGATGTATGTATAT
>WWET01002092.1:177603-190711 GCA_011038615.1 Limnodynastes dumerilii
TCTGTATAATAATATAATAATAATAATAATAATAATAATAATAATAATACTAATAATAATAATAATAATAATAAAAATAATATAATAGTATTAGGGATGATAGGTGATAAATAACAGTGTAATAGTAACACTGGTCAGTATCTGTATATTAGTATAATAATAATATAATAATATTAAAGATGAGAGGTGATAAATAACAGTGTAATAGTAATGTTGCTCAGTATCTGTGTAATATAAAAATAATTTAATATTATTAGAGGAGAGATGATGCTTCCTAGTTCAAGGCTAAATAACAGTATAATAGTAATAACGGTCAGTATCTGTGTAAAATAATAACAACAACAACAACAACAACAACAACTATTATTATTATTATTATTATTATTATTATTATTATTATTATTATAGTATTAGAGATGAGAGGTGATGTCTCCTAGTGCAAGTCAATATAACAGTGTAATAGTAACACTGGTCAGTATCTGTGTGCTATAAACAAAAGCAAAGTATTCTCCATGTATGCAGAGAATAAAATTACTTTCACTCATTGTGAAATCAACACAGTTAGAAATACAATGATTCACTACATATAGAGACTTTCATAAAACAATTAAAAATAAGCATTTAAATAAATAAAAACAACACAAACAACCAATACAGTTAAATATAAGTAAATGTAATGGTATTTGTTCACAAAATTCTAAATAAAAATTCAAACAAAACCTTCACAAACTCTAAACAAACAATGGCACCTTTACAAGGTTAAATTCTTGCACAAAACATGAAATCAGCATAGGATTAGATAAACGAGCCTTGATTTGTTTCATTTATAAACACACATCTATTGATTAAAAACACGCAGCAGGTGTGGGCTGAACTAAGTAAGAGAAGACACATGGCCTCACAGCAAACAATACGGTTCTTCAGCTTAGGTCGAGGTCGATGGCTACCTTAACTTTTCCTGTGCGTATATTGGTTTCCACAAGACTCTCCTACCTGTGAACCAGTCCTAACTCTGTAGGAACATCCATACTGTACATTAGTAGCCCGTGTGCTGCTCATATGCCTTAAGAGTCCTGCCCCTCTAGCCACGCATGCGGGACTCGTTACGTGCATAAGTCCTAAGTCTGACGTCCGTGTATGTGAATCAGTCGACCATGGTTTCTGTGTGTATATTTGGGTTCGGGGCATGCGCAGTTTAACTGATCGTAAAAATAGTCATGTAGATTCTACCCTTGTGTGAATACGGTTATTTATAAACTCTGGGAGGGGTCCAATGTATTTATAAGCTCAACACATGTACATGGAGAGCCAAGCGTTGTTTTAAGCTGTCAACCTTTGTAATCTTGCTTACAGTGCACCGGAGTAGCTATAACGGGCCACCCTCTCCTCCAAGCCCCGTGGCAACTGCACCCCCTGCGTCCCTTATAATTATGTGCCTGTTTATGGCCATTCAAGTATGAAAGTACTTTAAGTGTGATTAACTATTACTCTAAGAATAGAGCAATACATATATTCTGTATGGTGCTATGTCATATGCTGGTGCCATCTATATATATAAAAATGTATGTATGTGTGTATGTATGTTTGTGTGTATTTATGTATGTTTGCGTGTGTGTGTGTATGTATGTATGTGTGTATGTATGTATGTGTGTATGTGTGTATGTATCTATGTATGTATGTATGTTTGTGTGTATTTATGTATGTTTGCGTGTGTGTATGTATGTATGTGTGTATGTATGTATGTGTGTATGTATGTATGTGTGTATGTATGTATGTATGTATGTATGTTTGTGTGTATTTATGTATGTTTGCGTGTGTGTATGTATGTGTGTGTGTGTATGTTTGCGTGTGTGTATTTATGTATGTTTGCGTGTGTGTATGTATGTGTATTTATGTATGTTTGCGTGTGTGTATGTATGTATGTGTGTATGTATGTGTGTGTGTGTATGTTTGCGTGTGTGTATGTATGTATGTGTGTATGTTTCCAGCATAATTTTGGAATGCCTGCAACAATTTACACCAAACTTGGTATACATTGTTAAATGCTGCCGGACCACCGCCCTTACCTTTGGTAATAATGCCGCCGAGCCACGGCCATTACTCACCCGCCGGTGGTCCGGCGCAGGGATCTCCAGGCTAGCCCGTCCACAGCCATCCTCCTGTTCATGCTGCGAACGGCATGTAAACAATACCATGTGCGCCGCCGCGTCTCCGGGTGGGCGCACGCTCCACCTCCCACCAAAAATGTCCTTCTCTGTTCTGACAGGCAGGGATCCAATTAAAGGGTCAGAGACTGTCTGGCCTATCAGAGGCTAGCAGTCTCTATTTAAACACTGTCACATCATCATCTGGTGCCGGTTATAGCTCTGCCTTGCCAGTTCTGTCACCTGCTACTTATTGTGTGCTCAGTTCTTTTGTTTAGTGAATTGACCGTTGTTTGACCACTTACCTTGTTCAATCCCTGCCTCAGTTTCCTTCCTTTACCTTGCCTTGGTTCTCCGTCCTTATTGTGCCCACCTACCCTTCTTACCTTACCTTCCCTGGAGTGTCAGTTTATGTTTCCTCTTCTGGGGCCCCTCCGTATGAGTGTGCGTGTGCAAGCCCTGGTTTGTCTTGTCCGGTCCCGTGACTTACCTCTCGTCCGCCGTGCCTGGTTCAGTGTTTCATGTAGTTTGTTTCAGTCCGGTCTCTTACGGCCTGCTGTGCATCCTGCTTACTCTTCTTTCCCATCTTTCTCTAACGGGTATTCACCTCTTGTTTCCGTTCGTTCTTCCACGGGTCTGATTAAACAGGGCACGACCTGTTACTGGGGCGCAGCCAATTCCATCCCCACCACCAGGGACTCTGGTGAAAACCACCTGGTAGCAAAGTTCCCGTGCTCTGGTAGTTGACTTCATAACCAACTCTTTTCTATCTCACGGCCACACCGGTCCTTGACCCAGGTAATTCTGGTGTGCCGTAACACCTTTCTTACTTCTTCAACCTCACGGTCACACCGGTTCTCTACCCAGGTAATTCCGGTGTGCCGTAACACACATATGACTTACAATCTGGCAAAAAAATACTGTTGGGGTAAGACACCCCTAGGAAAGGGGGTGACATGTAAAAATAATTAAAAAGACCGATATTAGTGTCAAATCCATAGTTTTCGGGGTCGCTAAGCTGATTGGTAACAGTGCCGATGACATTTAAGCACAAGTTTAGTCGAATAGAATGAATAGAACTCTGTTGAACCTTCTAGAAGGTTGTGGAAATGAATAGAACTCATTTAATGAATCCAACTCATCTAATTAATAACTTGAAGATTTAAACCCGGGTAACACTGGGCACTTCTGCTAGTATTTAATAAAGGTACCTTACTATGATTGGAGTTTTAATAAGACGCTCTTTAATAAAGCACAATGTGTACTTTTGTCATCCTTTAAAGGTAACGGAATGAAAAATCTTGGTTATAAAAATCTGTATCATTTATCTGAAGCGTTATTATCAGGCTCATAAGTAACAGACGGTATTTTAAGAGTGAACCATCCCACGGGGCTGTTCTGGAGGCAATCATTTCTCCCAAAAAAATACTAGATGAAACACGCATGATAGTGAATGCGCTGATTATTCGGAAGCGAGATAATTCCTTACCGGCAGTGAGCGACAATGCTTTATGCAGGATACAATAATGAAAGTAGTTCTGTCTGATTGTAACTGCAGCTCCCGGATTATGTATTAGAAAGTAATAGGGTGATTTGACTGAGTAATTTGCGCTGAGATACCTACAGGCCTTTATGCAGTCGGCCATCGCTAGCTCATAACCAGCCAGGGCTGAGTCTTCCAGGAGCTTTGTAAAATGGTTTTATGTTGACTATACATCTCTATAGAGTCGCCTTGCATAATAATCTAATTATTCAGCGCCACTATTTGCATAGTCAGCTGCAGTGAACATTGACTTGCCCGGCTGTTCTTTTGTTTAACAAATATTCTGGCAGAGGGAGAAAGGTAAAATATTAAATTGGCAAAGATACCGTCTTAGCATCCATCAGGCCATGCGGACAAAACACACACATTGATTAAGATGCAGAGTCACGGGGAGACAGTAAAAATAGAGTGAAATTAGAGTTAGCTGCGCTGAAGCACTGCAGCCAAAAACAAAAGGATAAATGAGGATCCTACACCCTCAAAAAAAATTGTAACCAAATGAAAACTAGTATCATTTTCGGAAGCGCCGCCTGCCAGATCCGTCGAACCAGCCACCCATTACAGACCTGCCGCATACACCCCAGGAAAAGTTAGTAACCTCTCCGGAGACTTTTAGGGTTAGGGGGAGAGTTAGGGTTAGGCTCTGGGGGAAGAAAGGTTAGGATTAGTTCATGTAAGGGAAGGGTTAGGGTTAGGTTCAGGGTGCTGGGATGGGACACTTAGAGTCAGGGTGCGGAGATGGGACACTTGGGGTTAGGCTGTGGGGTAGGGAATCTTAGGGTTAGGCTGCAGGGAAGGGAGGGTTAAGGTTAAGGTCATGTAAGGGAAGGGCTAGGGTAAGGATTAGGGAAAGGGTTGGGGTGACTGAAGGTTGCCTATGGCATTCATAAATGCCATTCGGCACCTAAAAGTGGGGGTGGGGGGGAGGGGCTAGAGAAATAGGTATGGATACATGTGTATCCACACCTACAGATCACACCCGTAAGTGTGACTCCAATCCCATGCCATGAAAGAAGCACCATAACAGGGAAAGCTGTATCAGGGCCCAACTCTAAGTATACAGAGAGATGGGAAATCTCTAGCAAGGAGATGAAAGTGCCCAGAGCCAGCCAATCAGCTAGCTGCAAGGGCTGTCTGGCGAGATCAACAGCGTGTGCAGCCAACTAGTGCTGAGATTAACAGGAGGCTTGGGCAGTCAATCAGCTGCAGGGCCCTCCTGCCCATCTTGGTCACCTTTTGCTTCTGCCTTGATTATTGGCCACAGCAGAAGAGGTGTGTGGCACCTATATGGACACCTTTCCATTGTTGATAACTGTCCCGTTTATCCTGTGTCTTCCTGTTGTGAGTGATCATCGATGATCGTATGGCTTCACACATGTCCTGTAGCCGGTGCAAGTGATTCAGCAACACTGACATTTTTGGGCTTTTGAGATGAGGTCTTTAGTTCAGCTGTCAAACCACACGTCTGACTGTTTTATTAATAATTCCGACCTCTGACGTCTGGGCACTCATAACACAGAATCCTATTGATATTCATTCCAACAGACAGATACTAACAAGACAATACACTCAGGCATGTTGCCCTTTAGAAAAGATTTTGTATATCTCTTTATTGCTAGGATTCACGTTCTCCAAAGCTTTTTGTTATAAACCATTAATTCCAATCAGAAAAGTGAAATCCTTTCATCCCCAGAGTCGTTTGGGATTATTTTTCATGTGTTACTTATTTAATTAAGATGAATAATTTGGAAGAAGTAACGGAGCTTTGCTTATCTCCCCTAATTATATCATAAGAGTCTGGTTTTCAAGTGCAGCATACTGTAATTCCAAGAATCCTTCAGGATCGCTTCCTCATGATCCACAATTAAGAAATTAACTGGTGAGAAACTAAGGAAAGTTTCGACAAACTCCACTAATTCCTGAGATGAGATATGTAAAGTAAACGGCACATCTCGTTATCATGCAGAAGGAGCATCCGCTTCTGAATACATAATTTCTATGCAAATCAGGGGCCTGAGTGACTGTGCGCTGCAAACGCAATGCTACAGTGCATGGAACCGGATCACAGCGGAACAGATTGCCAACCAGCCTGAAAAGACCTATTGAGGTTGCCCTATTGCCCACTGGAATCTAAGGGAAATAAGAATATATGTAGCAACGTGACTGTAATATTAAACAGGGTCAATCTACTCTTTTATGAATGCAGGAAAGATATGTGCCAACAATGACAGCAGTTCCCAGAATCCTTTGGGGGGAATTTCAGGCCATTAAAATGCAGGATATACTATAGGATACTATGGTTGTGTGTGACCTGCAAGGTCGACGTTAGAAATTGTGGGCCCGTCCGCTGTGTAACGTCATTGGCGATGTCACATGGGGGAGGGGCACCGCAGATCTGCGTTAAAAGTGGGCCGGTACCCAAGGAAGTTGAAATTGTTTCAGCGTCTTGCCTTATTTCAGCACCATGGACAGTGTCACTTATTATTATACAGTTATCATGAGACACCGTTCCAATCTAAGGGCCGAATTCATACCTGCGCACGACAGGTCACTTAAACACACAAGGTGCGTATGTGGCCTGTATCTCCTTGCGCATGATCCGTTGCAGAACATTTGGCGGGCGCATGCACAGTTTTAGAAAGTCAGCAGGTTGCGGAAGTCAAGTGTCTGGTTTTAGGATTGGGTCAGTAATCTCCGCACCATGGACAGTGGACCATGGACAGTGTCACATAGAATTATTATTCTATTAGATACGGTTCCTGTCTCAGATCAGCACCTTGGACCATGTCACATATCATTGTAGTAGTTAAATACTGCCCCTGTCTGAGTTCAGCACCTTAGACAGCGTTACATACGGTGGGAGTCTCCGCTACGATAACTGTCTTTCCAAAGTAAAGACAGACGAAAGTTCTTTTTCGTCTGTCCCTATTCCAAATAGCAGCCATTATAGATTTATATTTTCTGAATGTTTGAGAATGCCGATCGGCACACTCACCCATTCATTTTTCGGAAATACAGCTGGACCCGCTGCAGGAGAGGTAAGTAACAGGCAATTTTAGTGTTAGGAGAAGGGTTAGGGTTAGGCTCTGGGGAAGGGAGGGTTAGGCTAGGATCAGGCTGAAGGGAAGGGAGGGTTAAGGTCAGACTGAGGGAAAATGAGGGATAGGGTTAGGCTCTGGGGAAGGGAGGGTTAAGGCCGTGGAAGGGGAGAGTTAGGTTAGAATCAGGCTGCAGGAAAGGGAGAGTTAATGTCAGGCTGCAGGGAAGTGAGGGTTAGGGTAATAGAAAGGGAAGGTTAAGATAAGGATTAGGGAAAGGGTTAGAGATACTTACCATTTAGAGCACCATGCCTCTTTGAGGCAAAAGCAATCGATTTCCCCGCCAGAGAGAACGACCCTATCATATATTATTATAAAGTTTAGATCTTCTAATCTCAGTTCCCACATCATGGGCAGTGTCACATATTCTTATTATTATTCTATTAGATACCTAGATCCTCTTGTAGGCCTGTATTTAGAGTACCGGACGTATATGTTATATGTATATGTTATGAATACGGGCCGTAATCTCTGTTCCTGCACCATGGATAGTGTCACATATTATTATTCTAATAGACACCATTTCTGTCTCAGATTAGCGCCTCGGACAGCGTCACATACATTTACATTATTTAGTGGCCTCTTGCAGACTCTTCCAGTCTGCAAAAGGCCATTTTCCTACACGCTCTGAGAATTTTCATTTGCTGTTCACACAAATTGATTTCGGGAATCTCCGAGGCTCCTTTGTTTAGTTAGACTGGTAATATTTCCTCTCGCAGTGACTCCGAGTGTTGGAGGAAAATACATTTCCGTGTCATAATATTGGTTGAGTCGCTCAGCTTTGAAATAACAATGTAACAGTGATCTCGAGGAGTCTAAAGCGAGAGTTATTATATGTCCCCATGCAGATTTTTAAGCAAAGCTCTCAAACCAAATTCAAACAACAACAAAGCCGAAAGAAGATTCCAGGCGTAGATAGGAAGTGAGGTCGTGGCCACGAGTTCAGTGATGATTCTCATCAGATCATACCTGGATTCAATTACTCCGACAGAACACGGTGGTGATGTTGCTATATATAGAAAGCAATAATAAGGGAATATTATAGGAAATCTAGTGATCTATGAGGAATATGTTGTAAAGACATGCTGGGATTGACGGTGCAAAATTTATCTCTGTCTGTGCCGGTGGATAAATGCTTGAAACAACCTTGTTGTAAATTATTTTCCGTCTAATGGGACTCACAGAAACACAGACTGTGATAGCAGATAAGAGACTCCGGCCATTCAGCTTGTCCATTTTTTTAAATATATATTTGAAACCATACTGATAACCCTTAGCTCTATTTAACCCTCAATTTTGTTTAAGATTTACAATATCCTTGGGACACGGTTGAGTGTCCTGACCTTTCCGACGGACCCCTGCATGACACCGATGGATCTAAGGACATCTGATCGAAAGTGGACGCTGCTAGATGATTGGTCTCTTAACTGTGATGCCTGCTCAACATTTCCAAACTCAACTGTGATGCCTGATCTATAGTTTCGGACTCAACGTGACATGGATGGGTGAGTATTATAATTTATGGTAGGGTTAGGGTTAGGCTGCGGTTAGGGTTAGGTTTAAGGTTAGGCTGAGGTTATGGGTTAGGGTTAGGCTGCGATTAGGGTTAAGGTTAGGCTGAGGTTAGGGTTAGGGTTGGCCTAAGGTAAGGGGTTAGAATTAGGCTGCGCTTAGGGTTAGGCTGAGGTTAGGGTTAGGCTGAGGTTAAGTGTTATGGTTAGGCTGCGGATAGGGGATAGGGATAGGCTAAGGTTAGGGGTTAGGGTTAGGATTCAGTTAGGGGTAAGGTTAGGGTTGGGGTTAGGCTGTGGTTAGGGGTTAAGGTTAGGCCCCTGTTGAGTTTAATTATATTGACATTCATAGATTGACAGTTTAATGTTGCTGGGTTAGGGGTTAGGTGTAGGGTTAGGGGTTAGAGTTGGTGTTAGGCTGCAGTTAGTGGTTAAGGTTAGGCCCCTGTTGAGTTAATTTGTATTAACATTTATAGATTCATGTTGCTGGGTTAGGAGTTAGATTTAGGCTGCGGTTAGGGGTTAGGGGTAGGGTTAGATTTAGGCTGCGGTTAGGGGTTAGGGGTAGGGTTAGAGTTAGGCTGCGGTTAGGGATTAGGGGTAGGGTTAGAGTTAGGCTGTGGTTAGGGGTAGGGTTAGATTTAGGCTGCGGTTAGGGGTTAGGGGTAGGGTTAGAGTTAGGCTGCGGTTAGGGATTAGGGGTAGGGTTAGAGTTAGGCTGTGGTTAGGGGTAGGGTTAGATTTAGGCTGCGGTTAGGGGTAGGGTTAGAGTTAGGCTGCGGTTAGGGGTTAGGGGTAGGGTTAGAGTTAGGCTGCGGTTAGGGGTTAGGGGTAAATTTATGCTTACCCTTCAGCGCAGAGTCTTCTGTCTTCAGTGTATCGATTGCTTTGCCTCTGCAATTGATTTCCCAGGGGGGAGATAATGGCCCTTGCATAAAAGGGCCATTCACAGCAGAGACCCACACCTTTTGGACTGGAGGGTGCATGCGCCCTCCAGATGTTTCACACATTTTACAGAACTCAGTTCCGTGCGAAATGCGTTCTGTCCGATGTGGCGGTTCTTCCCCTCTGCCCGTGAAAAAGTACGCAAAGTGGGCGGGGGGAGATGTAAATTATGCAGTGTGGGTGTTAACACGGACGGACCGCTGAATCCGTAAGTGTGACTTAAGGATGTCTTATGGCAGCATCAGTCACATTTATTACGCACGAGAGAGGGGACAGACAGAGGGAGTTCACTGCCTCTCTCATGTGGATTTAAGCACCTGCACATACGGGGAAACCATGTGGGAGTGTGGATCAGGTCCTCGGCCATGTATGTCCAGTAAGTGGGTGCATTCCTCTTCTCCCACCAGTCTTACTGATTGTCTCCTAGTGAATATCAAATAATCTAACAATGCAGATGTGCATGGGGCACTTGGATCAGGTCTTTCTCCAAGCCCAGGGGAAAAATAATAAATAATAAAAAAATATTTTAAATAAATGTATTTAAAGAAAAATAATAAAAACACTCATCACGAGCAAACCACTGCCCAGCACTTTAAGTGCCTACTTTCAGCCCCACTAACACTCTTGGACATGTTTTGTGACACACCCATTTAAATTAGTCCACTTCTCACATATTTAGTAAATGCCCAGAAACAAAAACAATGGCACCAACCACAAAATGTGTCCCACCTGCCTCTTCCCCTTACTCCTGTATTAAATACTTAAGCACATGGATAGATAGATAGATAGATAGATAGATAGATAGATAGATAGATAAATAGATAGATATGAGATAGATCACCAGAAAATTAAGCTCGAGCTCCATGCGTCTCAATATCACCTTTCTATGTAATTATCAGAGATATTATTACAGTCTATCCCTGGTTAGTGTATGATAAGTGTCACCTATCCATCAAACTACCTACCCGTGTCTACACAAACAGAGAATATGAACTATGTAAGCAAAGTCAGAACCAGGATCGAGTGCTGCGTCAAGCGATACACAATGTTGAGACGTCCAGGAGTCGGCAATGATTTAAATGCCATCTAAGCTGTTCTGGATCATCTAATAAAAAAACATTAGATCCTAATAAGTCATCAGTTATCTGCAAAGAACAAATAGATGAGCTGAACTCCCGTTGGCCTTCAAATCAAGAGCACAGACAGCAGATTCAAGGTTAACACGCTAATATATTGCCATAGTTTGGTCAGGCGGTATAATAAAATCTAATAAGAGTAATGAAAACAAATGGGCTACTTTATTACACTTCTTAATTTCTTTCTTAATTATAGGACTGTTCAGGAGAAGGTTTCACCAAAGATCTAAATTCCTCATTGGCCGATATCACCTTGGAGAGAAAGATGTCTTATAAATTTTAACTCCACAACTAAAAATGGGCTGAAATGTGAAAAAGAACAGATGATAAAACAGGGTCCAAAGTATTCTCCCTGCAGGCAAAGAATAACATTTATTTTATCCCCCTGAGATTCAGCATTTGTTATTACCCAGGTGTAACTTTCCACCTGATTTCCTCCTTTGCATTCAGTGCCTTTTGCTTGGGTATCTGTAGTCTGTTATTTATTTATGGACTGTATACCGGTCTAATTCTAAGTGGCTGGGGGGCAGAAACCTACAAACATTGGGCCAGATCCAGAACTACGTACGGGAGCGATTTTACGCTAGCCGCTGACGTAAATTCGCCCATTAGTATTTACTGCACATGTGCATGCCAGATGTTACGCCACGTAACTCAGAACGTACGTACCAGCCACGTATCAACAGCGTAACTATGAAAGAAGGGCCATGACATCCATACCACACCCGTAATTATGCTTCGGAGGCGGGGTGAGACATTTAAATCGTACAGTATGGGCGTGGCTTAGGCACTTACGTATGTGAAGCCTTTACGCATGTCAGTAGTTACGCATTAAAAAGTTAAGCGTAAAACAGCCAAAGTGCGTACAAGCGAGGGGAGTGTGCAAAAAATATGCTAGTGTAAATACGCTACACGAAGAATCGCAACAAGTACTTAGGTCTGGATCTATCCCATTATGACAGGTGAATGAAAAGACTCCAGTAAGTGAAATAAAACAGTGTCACAAATAGACGAGACCAAGATATCAGATGATGTCAGAAAACTGTCTGGACGACAACAATTCAGATTTTGGGAGAATGTACTGGGCGAGATCAGCAGATTCAGGTAATGGCCTCTTTACAAGTGATCTTTGTTTGGAAAAAAAAAAAATAAAATAAGCCAGTCCCCTAAGGCAGAATGGTCGGTCATATCATAGCCCGGCGTCTCTGATCATATCACATTCAGCACAGTCTCGGCAGAGCTTGGACAAGCCGCCATGACAAGCTTACAGAATAAGGGCCACAGCACTGTTCAGACACCAATTAGGAAGGAAACGGCCTTTTCCAATGACAAACTGTGAATATCTCTACTGTCACCTCTTATAGTTTCCTTATTAGCTTCCAGTTTATTAGAAGACAAGACGACCCAGCAGAATCATAGCTAGAAATTGTAGTGCCCGGGGCCAAAAGGAAAAATTGTGCCCCTTAACATGATTTCTAAACCAATTTAACATTAAATATTAACTAACTGTGGTGCCCCCCTTAAGTTTTGTGCTTTGGGCACCCGCCCCTATCGCACGCCCTCCAAGCACAGGGTTATCGAGATGGGTTTCCAGACTTTATCGCATTGTAAAAATCTTTAAATGAATATATAAAAGGCAGAGTTTAGTGGAGTCAAAATGGAAACGTCTCTTCTGGAATCACATGGTCTATATAGCAAGTTAGTGTGTGACATCGATACCACATCTCCTCTTGTATCACATGGCCTGTGTAGCAAGTTAGTGTGTGACATCGACACTACATCTCTCCTGGGAAAACATGGCCTGTGTAGCAAGTTAGTGTGTGACACTGACACCACATCTCTTTTGGGATCACATAGTCTGTGTAGCAAGTTAGTGTGTGACATCGGGGCTGATCCAGACCTACGCCCGCCGTAACTACGGCAATGCCCGATCGTGGATCAGGCGCCCGTAGCACCAGCGTAGTAACGCTGGAGGGGGCGTCCCCCAGCATTACTACGCTGAGGTTAGTGCAGGGAGGCGGGAGGGTAATGAGGCTAAGAGGGCGGCGTTATCGTACTAACAACGCCGTCCCAACGTATTTACACTCCCTTACGCCGGCTGAAGTTAGGGTAGCAAGTTAGTGTGTGACATTGACACCATGAGCCTGATCCAGGCGTATGATCGCCCGGGCGTATAAACTTTTACGCCCATAACACTCCCATTGATTGTACCTACTTACGGCGGCTGAACCCTACCCTAACTTTTTCCAGCGACCGTACGAATTTTCGCACTGATACGCTGGTCGTACGGGGCTTAGCACGCCCATACTGTACAATTTAAATGGCTATCCCCGCCTCTGTGTAGTAACTCGAGCGTCCGGACTATCGTCGTACAAAACGCACGCCCTTTGGGCAAAAAATAAGCTCAAAATACGCTCGCTGTACACTTATGTCCTTCGGACGACCGGACCGGAAGTTACTGCACATGCACAGTGCGTTTTTTCGCCCACTTTTACGCTCCCGACCGGCGTATGCTCGGTTGCGGGTATAGGTCTGGTCTGGACCCATTGTATCTATTGGATGGAGCTCCTTAGGAACACTGCGAGCCAAGACCGGAAGTTACTGCACATGCACAGTGCGTTTTTTCGCCCACTTTTACGCTCCCGACCGGCGTATGCTCGGTTGCGGGTATAGGTCTGGTCTGGACCCATTGTATCTATTGGATGGAGCTCCTTAGGAACACTGCGAGCCA
>WWET01002092.1:193364-216248 GCA_011038615.1 Limnodynastes dumerilii
CCGCTGTTTAGAACGCACTGCGCATGCGCACCATAGAAAATACGCACATTCACGTAGCGTAATTGTGAACGTATGGGCCACTCACGTATGTGTCACGTAAATACTTACGTGTGGGCGTGCCAAATTTACGTTACTCCAAAATACTTCTGAAATACGTGAAGTAGGTGGGGGGTGGTATTTAAAGTGTACAGTATGGGCGTGCTAAGCTGCGTATGTTCACGTAGTCTATATGTCCGTTAGCGGACGTACGCTGTTACGTGTGAAAAAGTTGAGGTAGGGTTTGAGCAGCGTATGTTGACAAAATACGTCCGTGCAAGGGGTGTGCCGAGGGGAGTGTAGCGAACTTACGTGCACGAAAATACGCTCCGTGAATAAACGTACGGCACACGTAGTTCTGGATCTACCCCTATGTTCGTAGTAACTTACGCAGGAAGGAGCGTGCCATGCATAATTAATTTGGCAGATAAGAAGATTGGGTGGAGGGAGGAGTTTAAATGAGCAAAAGAAGGCGTGGTTATGCAGTCACGCTTGTAATTAGACGCCCTACGCATACAAATGTGAACCTGCAGTTAAGGAAGCCCTATGGTACTCGTAAGTCTCTTAAGAACCTGAAAACCAGGAGTGTGCCGAAGGAGTTGCCTTACTACTAGTTATAGATATACTTGTATATTTAAGAACCTATCGCGTTCTTAAGTGTGAATCAGACCCTATATGAGTTGTGCCAGGACTCTCCACACTCAACACACAAAGAAACGGAGAAATGATTCTAAGCAAAGATGACTTATTCTCAATATAGAGCTTCTGGAGTAAGGTGTCTAAAATATAACAAACATTTCCATGAATTTTACATTAGAAGATTACACAAAATGATACATTTGAAAAATACATGTGTAATGTACAATAAACCAAACACTTGTGTTTGTCTCAGGAATTAATCTTACCCTATAATATCACTGTAATGTCTGAACTCAATAGCAGAATGAAATGGAATGCAGTGTCTTGGGATGGCTAAGGGACTATGGGCCAGATCCAGAACAACGCTTGTGAGCGAATTTACGCGTGGCGGAGACGTAAAATTGCCTTTTGGTAAGTACTGCACATGCGCACCATAGAAAATACGCTCAGTAACGTAGCGTAATTGTGAACGTATGGGCCATTCATGTATGTGTCACGTAAATACTTACGTGTGGGCGTCACAATTTTACGTGAGTCCAAAATATGTCTGAAATACGTTAAGTAGGCGGGGGTTTGTATTTAAAGTGTACAGTATGGGCGTGCTTAGCTGCGTAAATACGTGTTGCCCATACGTACGTGTGCGGATCACTGCGGTTACGTTTGCCAAAAGTTAAGGTAGGGTTTGAAAAGCATATCTTGACAAAATATGTACATTCAAGGGAGCGTATCTTGACAAAATACGTACGTTCAAGGGGTGTTTCTAGGGGAGTGTATAGAATATACGCTACGCAAATAAACGTACGGCAAACGTAGTTCTGGATCTACCCCCATGTGTGGTCTTCATTGTGTAATAAATCGTCTAACACTGTTATTGAAGATGGATAAAATCTGATTGGTTGCTGATGGTAACACTTTTCCTTCTTGAAGGGTTTCGAACAGGATTTTTCAACCAGTGTTAAGTGAACCCTTTCTGGTGGTACAGTGGAAGCTTGGCAGGGGGCGCTGGGAGTCCCTGGCAAGAGGGCTGTTTTTTAGAAGTAGAGAGTTGAAAGTTCTTTTTCTGCTGTCTCTGTTTCTAATAGGCAGCCATTTTCATCTTTTTTTTCAGAATGGGTGAGTAAGCCGATCATTCATTTTTGGAAGCGCCACCCGCCAGACTCGATGCTCCTACTGCCTATCGCAGACACCACCAAAGAGGTGAGTAAACTCTCCGGGGACTTTTAAGGTTAGGGGGAGGGTTAGAGTAAGTCTCTGGGGGGAAGGGAGGGTTAGGACTAGGGCCATGGAAGGGGTGGGTTAGGGTTAAGATCAGGCTGTGGGGAAGGGAGGGTTAGGGCTAGGCTGCAGGGAAGAGAGTCTTAGGTTCATGCTGCAGGGAGGGTTGTATAAGGGTTGTGGAGGTGATGTGCTAATGGGTGGAACATAGCGAGGGGAAAGGGAGGAAGTGATGGAGTTGAAGAAAGGAATTAATAGGAGAGTAATGGGGATAAAACGGGATTGGTCAGTGCTACTTTCCATAGCTCAATCCAGGCCAGATTTACTAAGATATGGGAAAGAAAAAGTGGAAATGTCGCCCACAGCAAGCAATCAGATTCTAGCTGACATTTTCTAGCATGCAATAGGAAAGCCACTTTTCTTTCCTGCAGCTTAGTAAATCTAGCCCCATCGGAGGTCACTGGTACACACACCAAAAAAAGCTTGGGAATGCTGCTTTCAAATTGTTTTTTGTCCCTGGAGTTCACTTTAAGAACAACCTGACAGATCGTTTAGTTACTTTTCAAGTTCTCTGCTGTAATGAAGACTTTTGTCAAAACGAAGCACTAAATCCTAATTGTGTGAGCTGTCTTCTGCGTCTGCAAAGTATTTTTATCTTCCCGCATTAAGCCATGATCTCATAAACGTCTCGCTGACCATTGCGACGTTCAATAGGTTGAGCTCAGCCTCGAAGAAATATTAAACTCTTACAAATACTTTAGCCTATGATGTATTTCTTTAATTAAAGCGTGGATATCTGTGCGCTCTGGTCGCCGGGATGCGGTAATCGTTCAAAGTTTATTGGTTAGCAGAGAATAGCCGGGTTTTCTGTTTAACGGCCATGGCAAAGATTCAATAAAAAAAAACACAGATGTACAGCGACAGATGACTCTGTTGATTCATGAGAGGGCGATTTGCTCCCTAATAAAGATTATTTGCGATTTGCTGACAGAGCCTGAAACTTTTCTTAATTTGCTTCAGATATACGCGGAATCGTTAAGCCCTGCCATGAGTTTTAGAACAATAGCAAAAAAAAACCCACAAAAATAAATAACAGTTTCAACAATCATTCCCCGTGCAAAACTGCATACAGAACTATTATATATTCCTGGCTTTGCTGAAAAGCTCTAGAGAGAGAGATTTAGCAAACATTCTTAAGAGTAGAATCTGCTTTGTTGTTAATATCAACCAAACAGAATATTTTGCTTTTCTTTTTCTCTAGTACGATAGAATACAGAATTCAAAAATGAATAATGAGTTTGTATTTATATGTATCTGTTATTAAATGACAAACTGATAACAGATTTCTATTTATAGGGCCTGATTCACACGTTATAAAGTTCTTAAATATACGCAGGCCATGTGCGAATCTTGGCTTTTTTTCGTGGATGCGCAATAGAGATGTTATGCAAAGAAACCCATTACGTGCATCTCCATACCTAGGGACTGAAAGAAGGACAGTAGTCCGTAAGAAGGAAATTAGGAAAAGTGGGTGGGGGCAGGCATTTAAATAGGGCAGTATGGGCGGGGTTTGTGAACTTTGCCAGCATGTTTAACAAAATTTGCAAATGATATGCACGGAGAGTTAATGTAGCCCTATGGTGGCAGAGGAACGAGGGGGGGTGTCATGGGAGCACACTTGCCACTTAAGTGCAGAGTTTTGCAAATCCGTGCCAATTTATTTCATTATGAAGTGTGAATCAGGCCCGTAAAGTAGACTTGGGACCAGATTTATTAAGCTACGGGAAAGGAAAAGTGAAGATGTTGCCCATAGCAACCCATCAGATTCTAGCTCTCACTTTTCACATACTAGAAAATGTCAGCTACAATCTGGTTGCTATGGGCAACATCTCCACTTTTCCAAAGCCGCAGCTTAGTAAATCTGGCCCTAAAGATCAAGGCCCGGATCCTTACCTCTGTGTGTTTACCGTGAAGTGTTTAAGGAAGCCTTATGTCACACATGCGGATCAGCGATTCGTACAACCGCTAATCCGCACATAACCCCTTAATCCCACTCAGACTGTAACATTGAAATGTCCCCCACCACCTTACAGAGTTTAGACAGGCGGAGGGGATTCACCGGATCCGTAACATGCGCAATGCCAGTCAGACAGCCGAATACTGCATCTAGCGTGTGCGTAATTTGGCTGCGGCAGTATGGATCCAATCCCAAGTGCGCCAGAAAAACTTCGATGACCCCAGAGACAGAGGCTTTAAGGTCAAATCTCTCTCAAGACACAAGGAAGAACAAAGACGCTAAGTTGCCCCTTCCCCACCGACATCTATGCTTCAGATATGTGTAATATGGGGCGGAGCTACACAAACTCTTTCTCCTATTGGATGCTTATGCATTGTGAATATTTATTTCAGATATGGTGCCAGCTGCGTCTGCAATAAACGCTCAGAATGCGTTAGTATCCAATAGGATGTGTATGCGATGGACGGTATGATCGATGCGAACACTCCCCTTATAGCACAATTTGTGGCGGACTAAAAGATCCGATTTTCCTCTACTTCAGCATTTTCAGATTGGAGATCATTCGCTTGTCCATTCTATGCGTGCGCCCGAATCATACCACCGGCCGCATTGCGCCTCACCCAGACTTAATAGGAAAGAAACTATGACTGACCAGGTTGGGATTACGAGTGGGTGTGGCTTAGTTTTACAATGTACGGCATAAGTATGCCTACGCTCTGCGCAGCAATCCAGATTACCCCGCCTCTGCAGAACATGTAAGGTAGGCTCTGGGTATAGGGAGGCCGTCCACATACTTGGTGCTGGGCAGCTGTGAGATTGCAGAAACGCGTGGATACTGCGATCTTTGTGGATCTTTGTTGCTTACAGGTTTTTAGAATTCCGGTCCTTTGTTCTCACTCAGTCAAGTTCTACAATTTCAACAAAGACACATCTGTAGCTGCAGAGAACTGAAGCAAGGTGGATATAGTAAATGAAGCTTCCAAAAAATAAAAGTGGAGTTGTTGCCCACGGCAACCAATCACATGCCAACTACAATTTCTCACACTTTGTTTGGTAAATGAAAGCGATAATCTATTTGGTTGCCAAGGGCAACATCTATATTCCCTTTTCCACTTTAGAAGGTCTATTAAATGTACCTCGACGCCTTCAACAAACATTTTTCTAAATGCACAACAGGGAACCATTATAGCAAATCATAAACCACAATTACTGTAAAAACTTCACCTTTAGTCGTCTTTAAAATCACTAAAATATTCATTTTCTAGCAAACGTTTTTATATTTCCACCTATTGGCAAAAGTGATGGTAGATCAATAGTTTAACATTGTTTAAATTATATTACTCATTTCTCAGAAGATCCGAGTGATGGATAATGCGTTTCGCCCTGGTTGCGATCGCATGATTATGGAGACAGTTTCATCAACAAATGTTGTTACTCTGTTTTACAATGTGGATTCGTTAAACTTTGAACAGTATTTTCTCTTTAAAGCTATTGTCGCTTTTACTGCTCAAACCCCAGACATTTGCTTTTTTGTCTCTGAGAAGAAAGATAATAGGAGGAAATGATGAGTTATATTGGCGGGACAGCTGGTGACAGAATGACAGCACTGTGACAGAGACAGGGCCTGGAGTCAGTGCTGTAATCAGCAGGTGTAATAACATTAGTAATGATTCTCTGTGTAGGCAACATACAACTACATCCCATTATTTATTCACATACATCGTCTGCTACACTCAGGGCTACGGGGGAAAAAAACTGAAGCGTAAGCGAGTAACCTTGTGACAAGTCACATTAACAATGCAGCGGACTCAGGATTGTCACAAACCTGCATATCTAATAGAAGTGTCAGACAGCAAACAAACACTGTACACATCTGCACTCATTATCCCAAATATACAGCTAGATAGATAGACAGATTAGATAGATAGATAGATAGATAGATAGATAGATAGATAGATAGATAGACAGACAGACAGACAGACAGACAGACAGACAGACAGACAGACAGATAGATAGATAGATAGATCTGATATGTAGGTGTAAGTAGGTATTAGTGTGTGTAGTATAGGTTGGTGTAATGTAGGTGTAAGTAGGTATTAGTGTGTGTAGTATAGGTTGGTGTAATGTAGGTGTAAGTAGGTATTAGTGTGTGTAGTATAGGTTGGTGTAATGTAGGTGTAAGTAGGTATTAGTGTGTGTAGTATAGGTTGGTGTAATGTAGGTGTAAGTAGGTATTAGTGTGTGTAGTATAGGTTGGTGTAATGTAGGTGTAAGTAGGTATTAGTGTGTGTAGTATAGGTTGGTGTAATGTAGGTGTAAGTAGGTATTAGTGTGTGTAGTATAGGTTGGTGTAATGTAGGTGTAAGTAGGTATTAGTGTGTGTAGTATAGGTTGGTGTAATGTAGGTGTAAGTAGGTATTAGTGTGTGTAGTATAGGTTGGTGTAATGTAGGTGTAAGTAGGTATTAGTGTGTGTAGTATAGGTTGGTGTAATGTAGGTGTAAGTAGGTATTAGTGTGTGTAGTATAGGTTGGTGTAATGTAGGTGTAAGTAGGTATTAGTGTGTGTAGTATAGGTTGGTGTAATGTAGGTGTAAGTAGGTATTAGTGTGTGTAGTATAGGTTGGTGTAATGTAGGTGTAAGTAGGTATTAGTGTGTGTAGTATAGGTTGGTGTAATGTAGGTGTAAGTAGGTATTAGTGTGTGTAGTATAGGTTGGTGTAATGTAGGTGTAAGTAGGTATTAGTGTGTGTAGTATAGGTTGGTGTAATGTAGGTGTAAGTAGGTATTAGTGTGTGTAGTATAGGTTGGTGTAATGTAGGTGTAAGTAGGTATTAGTGTGTGTAGTATAGGTTGGTGTAATGTAGGTGTAAGTAGGTATTAGTGTGTGTAGTATAGGTTGGTGTAATGTAGGTGTAAGTAGGTATTAGTGTGTGTAGTATAGGTTGGTGTAATGTAGGTGTAAGTAGGTATTAGTGTGTGTAGTATAGGTTGGTGTAATGTAGGTGTAAGTAGGTATTAGTGTGTGTAGTATAGGTTGGTGTAATGTAGGTGTAAGTAGGTATTAGTGTGTGTAGTATAGGTTGGTGTAATGTAGGTGTAAGTAGGTATTAGTGTGTGTAGTATAGGTTGGTGTAATGTAGGTGTAAGTAGGTATTAGTGTGTGTAGTATAGGTTGGTGTAATGTAGGTGTAAGTAGGTATTAGTGTGTGTAGTATAGGTTGGTGTAATGTAGGTGTAAGTAGGTATTAGTGTGTGTAGTATAGGTTGGTGTAATGTAGGTGTAAGTAGGTATTAGTGTGTGTAGTATAGGTTGGTGTAATGTAGGTGTAAGTAGGTATTAGTGTGTGTAGTATAGGTTGGTGTAATGTAGGTGTAAGTAGGTATTAGTGTGTGTAGTATAGGTTGGTGTAATGTAGGTGTAAGTAGGTATTAGTGTGTGTAGTATAGGTTGGTGTAATGTAGGTGTAAGTAGGTATTAGTGTGTGTAGTATAGGTTGGTGTAATGTAGGTGTAAGTAGGTATTAGTGTGTGTAGTATAGGTTGGTGTAATGTAGGTGTAAGTAGGTATTAGTGTGTGTAGTATAGGTTGGTGTAATGTAGGTGTAAGTAGGTATTAGTGTGTGTAGTATAGGTTGGTGTAATGTAGGTGTAAGTAGGTATTAGTGTGTGTAGTATAGGTTGGTGTAATGTAGGT
The DNA here is from genome assembly GCA_011038615.1 of Limnodynastes dumerilii. NCBI lineage: Eukaryota > Metazoa > Chordata > Amphibia > Anura > Limnodynastidae > Limnodynastes > Limnodynastes dumerilii. The sequence goes on from WWET01002092.1 coordinate 200,967, forward strand.
GTAAGTAGGTATTAGTGTGTGTAGTATAGGTTGGTGTAATGTAGGTGTAAGTAGGTATTAGTGTGTGTAGTATAGGTTGGTGTAATGTAGGTGTAAGTAGGTATTAGTGTGTGTAGTATAGGTTGGTGTAATGTAGGTGTAAGTAGGTATTAGTGTGTGTAGTATAGGTTGGTGTAATGTAGGTGTAAGTAGGTATTAGTGTGTGTAGTATAGGTTGGTGTAATGTAGGTGTAAGTAGGTATTAGTGTGTGTAGTATAGGTTGGTGTAATGTAGGTGTAAGTAGGTATTAGTGTGTGTAGTATAGGTTGGTGTAATGTAGGTGTAAGTAGGTATTAGTGTGTGTAGTATAGGTTGGTGTAATGTAGGTGTAAGTAGGTATTAGTGTGTGTAGTATAGGTTGGTGTAATGTAGGTGTAAGTAGGTATTAGTGTGTGTAGTATAGGTTGGTGTAATGTAGGTGTAAGTAGGTATTAGTGTGTGTAGTATAGGTTGGTGTAATGTAGGTGTAAGTAGGTATTAGTGTGTGTAGTATAGGTTGGTGTAATGTAGGTGTAAGTAGGTATTAGTGTGTGTAGTATAGGTTGGTGTAATGTAGGTGTAAGTAGGTATTAGTGTGTGTAGTATAGGTTGGTGTAATGTAGGTGTAAGTAGGTATTAGTGTGTGTAGTATAGGTTGGTGTAATGTAGGTGTAAGTAGGTATTAGTGTGTGTAGTATAGGTTGGTGTAATGTAGGTGTAAGTAGGTATTAGTGTGTGTAGTATAGGTTGGTGTAATGTAGGTGTAAGTAGGTATTAGTGTGTGTAGTATAGGTTGGTGTAATGTAGGTGTAAGTAGGTATTAGTGTGTGTAGTATAGGTTGGTGTAATGTAGGTGTAAGTAGGTATTAGTGTGTGTAGTATAGGTTGGTGTAATGTAGGTGTAAGTAGGTATTAGTGTGTGTAGTATAGGTTGGTGTAATGTAGGTGTAAGTAGGTATTAGTGTGTGTAGTATAGGTTGGTGTAATGTAGGTGTAAGTAGGTATTAGTGTGTGTAGTATAGGTTGGTGTAATGTAGGTGTAAGTAGGTATTAGTGTGTGTAGTATAGGTTGGTGTAATGTAGGTGTAAGTAGGTATTAGTGTGTGTAGTATAGGTTGGTGTAATGTAGGTGTAAGTAGGTATTAGTGTGTGTAGTATAGGTTGGTGTAATGTAGGTGTAAGTAGGTATTAGTGTGTGTAGTATAGGTTGGTGTAATGTAGGTGTAAGTAGGTATTAGTGTGTGTAGTATAGGTTGGTGTAATGTAGGTGTAAGTAGGTATTAGTGTGTGTAGTATAGGTTGGTGTAATGTAGGTGTAAGTAGGTATTAGTGTGTGTAGTATAGGTTGGTGTAATGTAGGTGTAAGTAGGTATTAGTGTGTGTAGTATAGGTTGGTGTAATGTAGGTGTAAGTAGGTATTAGTGTGTGTAGTATAGGTTGGTGTAATGTAGGTGTAAGTAGGTATTAGTGTGTGTAGTATAGGTTGGTGTAATGTAGGTGTAAGTAGGTATTAGTGTGTGTAGTATAAGTTGGTGTAATGTAGGGGTAAGTAGGTATTAGTGTGTGTAGTATAGGTTGGTGTAATGTTGGTGTAAGTAGGTGTTAATGTGAGAAGGGTAAAGGTTAAGCACTAATAAAGAGATTGGTTTTCTTGTAGCGTGTGACAGTTTGGGGGATGGTGTGACAGGGAGCGGGCTGTAGTGTGCATGTGTAGCTGAGTGTGTCAGACCCCTGGTGCTGCTCTATTCTGTTTGTGGCTAAAAATAAAAGCTCAGACTCTGTGTATTCACCAAGCAATTAGAAGAGAGGATGAAAGAGGAGAGGCTCAGCCCGGCTGCCTGGTGAACACACGCTCCCTGCAGACACTGTGAGTTGCACATTATTCAAGGCGGGGGCTTTGCCTCTGGGAGACGCTTCCTTTCTGACACATTGCCTTATTAAAACGGCTGTGTGGTGGAATAGGCGGATGTTGCAGTGCGTGTCAGCATCGTCTGGCAACAGACTTAACGATTATGATAAAGCGCACAGCTCTGATCCTCACTCCGGAATGTAGTCATTAACTTGTGGAATTTCTGTGTTGAAGCCGTATGTTACAGATCTTTCCATGCTGTACCCTGTGTATTAAACAGAGGAGTGCCGGAGCCCTGAGCAAGACTGGAAATCTCTGCATCCGCGTAGAAGTAGCCGCAGTTGTTTCAAATGTTTTCCTAAATTCAAGCGTTCAGGACCTGATTCACAGCAATGAAACGTCTGCTTCTTAGGTGCGGAGATCTGAGAAATAACCTTCTGTGCATGGGTAGTAGGTCATTTACGCAATCTACGTACAGCCAAAGGCGTACCTGAGGTTGCGTCAGCGTCACACTGAAGAAACCTGTACCGCAGCTGGCGCCTCTGTCTTCAGTAGCGGCGGTGACAGTGCAGGACAGCACAGGGGGGTAGCTAAGAGTGAGTATTGTAGGACTCAAGCCCTGATGGCACTGATGGCGCCCACATCAGGTGGGCATCATCGGCACCCAGGGCAAGAGCCCTACAAAACCCACGTTAGTTACGCCACTGGGCCAGGGACACACTTGTGGGGCCCGCACCCTATGTTACATCATCGGTGATGTCACGTAGGCAGGGCCCCACAAACCTGTGTTACCATCTGGCAGATGCAAAGGGAAATTCTTCGCTGCACATCTAAAGATAAAAATTTGCACAATTAGCTTCACAACCCAAAATAACGCAGGCTTCACGTTGAATTGAACTGGGCCCTATATATCACAACATGGACCACGTGGAGAGTAAGTGACAGGTGGCTGAAATTTGAACCTCTGTGAGTGTACCCGCGCCTAAATAAGCTGTTTCTAAACTCTAATCTTGTCTAAACTCAAACATCTTACATTAGGTTGTCGGCAGTTTCACTTAGAAATTGCCGGAACGGCATACGAGTCCACTGCAGAATAAAGGGTTCACAAAACCTGGCAGCATATTTTAACCCAAAGCTGACGTCCTCTGTAAACTGAGAGATAGAAAAATGAAAGGAGATTATTCCAGCAGGCATGGTGGGCCCAGGGCATGCTTTATGGGCTGGATCCAGACTTACCGACGTCAGGCCACTTACGCACGCAAAGTGCATAAGTGGCTGGATTTGACCGGAGGGCGCATGTTATGCTAGTGACATTGGCCTGATTTGACTGGAGGGTACAGGAGCAACGCTAGCGAATCACGATGACATTTCCTATGAAATGGGCTGTGCTTCTCCCCCCGCTAAAGTGGGCGGGAGAAAGCATGCTAATTGTACAGTGTGGATCAGGTATCTCTCAATCGTGCGGACCAGCGATCATACGGACTGTTGATCCGCAGGCTTATCTGACAGACTCCCGCACGTACAGAGAGCATGCAGGAGTCTGAACACGTTCCTATGTGTGGAATGCTCTTCATCTACTCTTGCTTGCACCCGTAGCTCGGAATCAGCGTATAGTACATATTCCACCTCTATCCGGCTCGTTGAATAAGAAGATACCGGTTAAGGTCTTTTTCTGTGCATCAATGTGTTAGGAATCCGTTGTCAAGGACAGCGCTGAGTAACTTGTGCCATGCACAATAATGGCATTAGAATAAAACGAATAAGAGAGAAGAGTAAATAACTGTAGTAACGTCATTAATGTAGAAATGATAATAAAGGCGTTTAGTGAGCTGCAAAATAATGGAAAAACCTCTTATTAAGACAAACTACATTACTGTAAATTGTTACAAATTACAATCACATTGTTCCACCAAATGAACCCATAAGTCAAAGGAATTCTAAATGAATGACATTATTCATATCACCAATGTATATTATATATATCTCCGGTGATGTACATTATATATTTCCTCAGAGATGGTTATATTTATTAAATCTCTGGCAACAGCAAAATAGATAAAGAAAGATATATAAAGATAGATATATAGATAAAGATAGATATATAGATAGATTGCTATACAGATAGAGCCGGCAAATCTCCCGCAAGGGACTTGAGGCTTCCATGAAACCACGGCCTTAAGTCCTGCCCCCCCGCCTAACAACTCTAGTTTACTAGTGTCACATACCTCCCAACATTTGAGAATTCGAAAGAGGGACAAAATTTTGAGGCCTGGTAGAGGGGGGATGTCTTGTACCACCCAGTGGGCGAGTCTGGGAAAGTGTGTGTGTCTTGCACTACCCAAACCAGCGTGTCTAGTGCCTGCCCCTTTTATTTAACAACCATCCATATGTCTGCCTCTTATTATTTGTCCAGAATTCATATGTCCAGCCCCCATATCTGCCCCTTTATTTGTCTTACCTCCATGTCTGCCCCTTACTATTCTTATGTCCAGCCTCCATATGTCTCCCCCCTGTTTATTTGTCCAGCCACCATGTCTGCCTCTTTCTTATTTGTCAAGTCTCCATGTCTGTCCCTTATTATTATGTCCAGCCTTCATGTCTACCCCTTATTAATAATGTCCATCCTCCATGTCTGCCTCTTTATTATTATGTCCAGCTTCCATGTCTGCCCCTTATTATTATGTCAAGCTTCCATGTCTGGCCCTTATTAATAATGTCCAGCCTCCTTGTCTGCCCCTTATTATTATGTCTAGCCTCCATGTCTGCCTCTTTATTATTATGTCCAGCCTCCATGGCTGCCTCTTTATTATTTGTCCAGCTTCCATGTCTGCCCTTTATAATGTCCAGCCTCTATGTCTGTCCCTTATGTTCAGCCTCCATGTCTTCTCTTACTTATCTTTGATGTCTTCTCCCTTCCTCCGCGGTGCTCCCTCTTTCTCTGCCCGTATGGTATTGCGGTCATGTAATGCAGTACTGGCAATATAAGGCTCCTACAGGATCCCTGTAAGACCAAATCTGTTTTCAACTTTGTCCAGAGAGTCTGATCTCTCGGGATAAGTTGTAAAGCGAGCGGGACTGGACTGTCTTGCTGTAATCGGGACACTTGGGAGGTATGTTTTGTAACATGGTTTTGCTCAAGTCTGCACCTGTCTTGCCCATACTCTCAAACTCTAAATCAGCCCCATAATGTCCCTGTACTTTAGCAGGAAATGCATTATAGATGCAGTAAGACCACTTTAATCCATTGTCTGCCCCTTATGTCCAGCCTCTTCTGTAATTTACCTTTGATGATTTCTCCTTCCTCCGCGTTGCTCCCTCTCGCTGACACTCCCTGGTCCGGTCTGCTGTGGTCACGTGGTGCGGTACAGGTAATACAGGGCTCCTACGGGAGTAACAGGGCTCCATAGTTTCGGTCACTGCCATTCACAGTAACAGGTTTGGTCCTACAGGGCTCCCGTAGGAGCCCTGTATTACCTGTACTGTGCGGTGTAAAGTCCTGCCATGTACATAGCACGGCAGAGGCTTTAGAAAATAAAAATTACAACTTTGACTTTGTCTGATCTCTCAGGACAAGTTGTGAGACAGGCAGGACAGTCACCCGAAAGCGAGACTGTCCCACTGTAATCGGGACACTTGGGAGGTCTGGTGTTGCTAGGTACAGGGAGGGACTTGATGACGCAAACTGTGTCATCAAGCCCCACCTCCATCCCTATGAAACCCCGAAAGGGGTAATTGATATTCAAGAGGTGGAGCTTAAGGACATGATTTGCATCAATCATGCTGTTAAGCCCCGCCCCCTGGATGCATCTATGTCTTTTAAAAGTCGGCAATCCTGATTTTAACAATCAGTATAAACAAAAATAGCTAGTAACAAACAGACTGGGAGGGTAAGAGGCCCCTGCTCACAAGCTTTACACTCTATAGGACAGTGGGTTTCATACATAAGAGCAAGTGCTTTATATCACACAATGGTGCAGGCAGGTTGTATGGTAACAGTGCTCAGTGCTATGTATGATCAGTCACACAGCAGTGTCACTACCAGGACTGAGGGGATATTACTATGGAGAGACACAGTGTGTATGGTAACAGTGCTCAGTGTTATGTATGATCAGTCACACAGCAGTGTCACTACCAGGACTGAGGGGATATTACTATGGAGAGAAACAGGGTGTATGGTAAAAGTGTTCAAAGTGGTTGTTAATATGGTAAACAAAGCTTAAGAAGTTTGAAGAATTTGTTAGGTTTGTCTGAAGAGGTGAGTTATAAGGGAGCGCTTGAAAATTTAGAGCGTAGAAAATAGACTTGATAGGTGATAAAAAATCCTATTTTCCATTCTCCCTTACTGTGATTGCCCAAATATGACAAGGCAGATGGTGCAGAAGAATGTTCTCCTTAAGTCTCTTGCCCCCTACAAAGTGAGCAGAATTTAGGAGGATAATCTTCTTGTCCAGGAGACCACAAAAAAAAATCCCAAAATTCTGAAATCTCAAAGGCATTCTGGAAAAGTACAGTAGAAATATTGTAGATCACAGAAAAATGAATAATTTAAATAAGTGAGGCAATAAAGATCCGAGGATTCAGAGGGAACCATCATGTATTTAGACATTTAGATTTAAAGGGTTGAAAGAATAAACTCAGTGTTCGGTTTAGGGTTAAGGACAGGGTTGAAGTTACGGTTGAGGCTGGGGTTGAGGTTAGGATTGAGGTCAGGGTTGAGGTTAGGGTTGGGGTTGAGGTTAGGCTTGAGGTTGGGGTTAAGGTTAGGATTTTGGTCAGGGTTAATGTTAGGGTTTGGTTGGAGTAAGGGTTTGAGTTAGGGTTGAGGCTGGCGTTGAGGTTAGGGTTAGGTTCGAGGTTAGGATTAGTTTTGGGGTTGAGGTTAGGATTAGGATTGGGGTTGAAGTTAGTATTGAGGTCGATTGAGGTCAGGGTTAAGTTTAGGGTTCGGGTTGGCGTTAAAGTTAGGATTAGGTTTGGGGTTGAGGTTAGGATTGAAGTCAGGGTTGAGGTTAGGGTTGAGATTGAGGTTAGGATTAGGTTTGGGGTTGAGGTTAGGATTGAGGTCAAGGTTGAGGTTAGGGTTTGGGTTGAGGTTAGGATTGAGGTCAGGGTTGAGGTTATTTTTGGGGTTGAGGTTAGGATTAGGGTTGGGGTTGAGGTTAGGACTGAGATCAGGGTTGAGGCTAGGTTTGGGGTTGAGGTTAGGATTAGGGTTTGGAGTTGAGGTTAGGATTGAAGTCAGGGTTGAGGTTAGGGTTGGGATTGAGGTTAGGATTAGGTTTGGGGTTCAGGTTAGGATTGTGGTCAGGGTTGAGGTTAGGGTTTGGGTTGAGGTTAGGATTGAGGTCAGGGTTGAGGTTAGGTTTGGGGTTGAGGTTAGGATTTCAGTCAGGGTTAATGTTAGGGTTTGATTTGGCATTAAGGTTAGGATTAAATTTGGGGTTGAGATTAGGATTCAGGTCAGGGTGAAGGGTAGGGTTAGGTGTGGGGTTGAGATTAGGATTGAGGTCAGGGTTAAGGTTAGAATTAGGTTTGGGGTTGAGGTAAGGATTGAGGTCAGGGTTAAGGTTAGGATTAGGGTTGGGTTTGAGGTTAGGATAGAGGTAAGGGTTGGTGTTGAGATTAGGTTTGGGGTTGAGGTTAGCATTGAGGTCAGGGTTCAGGTTAGGGTTAGGTTTGGGTTGAGGTAAGGATTGAGGTCAGGGTTAAGTTAGGATTAAGGTAGGGGTTGAGGTTAGTATTGAGATCAGGGTTAAGGTTAAGATTTGGGTTGGGGCTGAGGTTAGGGTTAGACTTGGGGCTTTTGTTGGTTAGGATTAGGTTTGGAGTTGAGGTTAGGATTGAGGTCAGGGTTGAGGTTAGGGTTGGAATTAAGGATAGGATTAGGTTTGGGGTTGAGGATATGATTGAAGTTGGGGTTGGGGCTAAGGTTAGGGTTAGACTTTAGCTATTGAAATGTTGAACACTAGATTATTCTATGTGACAAAGGTCAATTTACCTGTCAGACATAGTAAATTTTAACAGTTTAACTTGTCCGCCATTTAGTTATCTGGTTAACTGTCGACTTTACAACATTTTGTTTTTTACACCACAATCCCTGTCAAATTACAACGAGTCCTTTCACTCACAGTATCCATTACCCAATTAGGGCCAGATTTACGAAGTTGTGGGTTTGGAAAAGTGGAGATGTTGCCTATAGCAACCCATCAGATTCTAGCTCTCATTTTCTTTTTACATACTAGAGAATGTCAGCTAAAATCTGATTGGTTGCTTTGGGCAACATCTCCACTTTTCCAAACCCGCAGTTTAGTAAATCTGGCCCTTAGAGTTGGACAGTTCTGTTATAGAAAATGACCTTCCTTCACTGATATTCACCCACCCAGTGCCCCCATTATCTGTTATCTGCACTTATGTAAATTGGCAGCATAATGTAGATGTTTCATTCTTTATTTAGTCTGAGAATTTGAAATGAACTGGTTATTGAGAAGGACGCTTCCTCGTTAATGAGTTTTGTAATCAAGGCATCTATTTTAATTTCAAATTGACTTGATGGGGGCTAATTGCTAGACTAAATACCTGCTACTAATTAGGATTATAAAAAAAATATTCAGCACAACATAAATTTACATCCTGATTAACAAGCAAGAAAAGAAGTTTGGGATAAATTGTTTTTGGTTGGAAGGATGATACAGGCCCATATTCAGAGTACCGGACATATAACATATATGTCAGGTATTTAGCGAATTTTACCACTGCGCATGCGTAGTCATTTTTTTACATAATGGACGTATCTTTTTCTTACGTAGATTGCGTAAATGTAGTCTTTAAGACCGCATTTGCGCAATCTACGTAAGAATAAGATACGTAGATTACGTAAAAAATACGTAAGAATACGTAGATTACGTAAAAAAATTAGTACACATGCACAGTAGTAAAAATCGCTAAACACCAGACATATATGTTATATGTCCGGTACTCTGAATATAGGCCAATATTTAGACGCAACAATTATAGTCAGATACTTTGAGATATAAGGATATTAGAGGTCACCCAGAAATGTTATTATAATATAAAAGCATAAGACACTTCTGAAGGCAGTCTGAAATGTAATATCATTTATATTTCACAAGAATGGGAGATATTGGGCCTAATCCAGACTTAAGATCGTTTTATGTACGCAAGTGTACCTAAGTTACGCACTACTAAGTATAATGCCCTCCCCCTGATGATGAAGAGCAGGGCAAAAAGGGTGATGAAAATGGTGAAATGAATGGGGAGGGGGAGACAATGAATGGGGAAGGGGATAGAAAAATGATAAAGCAAATTGAGAGGAGAAGATGCTGATAAAGGGGAGATACAGAAATGATAAAGGGGAGGGGGAGGTGATGAATGGGGAGGGGGCTGATGATGAAGGGATAGAGAAATGATAAAGGGGAAAGGGAGGGGGAGCTGATTAATGGGGAGATTATGGATGATAAGGGGATAGAGAAATGATAAAGGGGAGAGGGAAGGGGAGATGTTGAATGGAGAGGGGGAGATGATAAAGTGAATGCGGAGGGGGACATGATAAGGGGATAGAGAAAGAATAAAGGGGAAGGGGAGGTGATGAGAATGGGGAGATGATGTTGTTTTGAGTCAATTTCAACTATAGCATCTCACTTTCTTTAGGTATTGTATTTATGACTAATACAATAGAATGGACTCTCGCCAATTTAGGAATTTCCTCTTTTTTCTCCCTTCAAATGCAACCCCCCTCATGTGGGCCACGCCCCAAATACAGTACTGGGGCGCTGCAACATACCCGTGTTCCGTGCTCCGGGCACCATGGCAGCTAGCTACACCTCTGCCTATCACACAAAGTTACATACAAGTTACATACGATCAGAGTTACGATGAGTAACATCTGCTGCGCGCAGGCGCAGTGCGTTCCCGCAGCCAGATTTACGCATGCCGCGTGCATAAATTGTCTGTCGATATTACGTCTGGGTCAGGCCCATTACTCATTAAAAGTGTTTCGTTTCTATTTGAAAGACACAAGTTGATTGTTTATTAAAGTGTCTCCATGGACAGTTATGTTACAAATTCCATCAAACCTTTCCAAATGAGTCAAGTGACATCACAGCATTTAATCAACTTCTCTACAAATAGCCACGCCCTTATCGTACAATCAGCATGCGTTTCCCCACCCACCATACAACTGGCACGTGCAGGGGGTGGTCCCGTCATCGGGCGTAATTGCTACACGGAATGCAGCGTTGACCTTGCGGTAGATCCTGACTTTCGCACGATTTACGTGCATGCGGTGGTCTGAAGGTATGCTCCCGTAGCGGGGAATGCACGCCCCCCCCCCCCCCTGCACTCCCCGCTGTCGGTAGGAAATGTGGACACTTACATGTCCAGATTCCTACCTTAAGTTTTACGACTAGGTCTACGGCCATACGGATCCGGATCTATAAAGGTCAACTGAGTTCCGCAAGCAGATTGCGGGTGATTTACTGGCAGCGCGCATGTGTAAGTCAAATGTTCCGTAACGGAACTCCTACTGTGTGGAGCGGGGATGGGCATGCAGGTAAAGGTGAAACGCGTGGTGGAATGCAGATTCACAGTCACGCGTCCAGGACTCTGAACGTGAGAAGGGAATGACAGGTCTGGGCGAAGTCACAGAATCAGGATCGGATCCCAGTCTTTACTGTTCTGAGGACTGATCCAGACTTAAGGTCGTTTTACGAGACCCAAGTTACGCGCTACCAAGTATAATCCCGGGCACTCCCGTCGCACACACAAATATGAGCTGAGTTACGTGTTCAAAACCCTACCTTAACTTTTCCTGGCGTATCTCGTCGTATATGTGTCGTCTTGTCAAGACCCCGCCCTGTACAATTTAAATGCCTCCCTCCTCCCACAATGCGTATGTATTCGGGTTGCGTAGAGATGTCACGCCCTTTCATACGGAGTTGCGTACAGGTTACGTACGATCAAAGCTACGATGAGTAACATCTGCCACACGCACGCACAATGCGTTCCCACAGACAGATTCACGCATTCCGTGGGCCTGACGTTATTAAGTCTGGATTTGGCCCCTGGACATGTGCAAGGTGAAAATATGTGTATTGTACGTCTCCCTCTGGATCACACCCTTAAACCCAAAGCAAAAAAGAAAATAAAAATAGCAATAAAAAAGATATATCTCTACACAGTGAAAACGCCATAGTGAATGACAGTGTAAAGATGACATTAATAGTAAGACCATTGCAGAACCTGTTTCCTTCCCCTCCCCCCATGCAACCTCCCCGCACTTCCTATTAGCAGGGTATAAACTTCACGAGTGAGATAAAAATGCTTTATGACAGCGAGGCCCATCCAGGCCCATCACCCGCATGCTTCCAGCACAGACATTGATAGAAAGTAATGGACTCGTTCGTCTTTCCCTTGCACATTTTATGACCTGTACCGAGCCGTCACCCTCCTGCCATCTCTATGCACAATCGTCAACAACAAAGAAGCGATCGCGGTGAGGAAGGCTCTGAGAATGTCCAGGTGATGAGAGCGTCGATCAGGATGGACTGTCACTCCGCTGGACCTCCAATATGGGGGTACAGTTGTCACCGGCAGACATCACAGCCGTTCACCTGTCGACACGTGGTATAGAGTATCTGCTCAGAGTAAATGTTACATGAGATGTCTCTGGCTGATGTCTTCTGACTGCTTTTCCTGCCTATTCTTTATTTAAGCAGTTTACTTATTTATTGTGTGAAAGCATAAAGGACACGCTGCTAATTATATTACTGTTATTATCTCCATCCATCGCTTCCTAAGGGTGTGGATTGCCGTTCCGGTGATCTGAATTCTGACAGTTAACATTCAGGCACTGAAATGCTGGCAGCCTTCACCGATTGGCAGTTTTCTATCAAACCGTGTCCTTGCCACGACACACGTGCAATCGAATATTGTAATGACGTCATGTTTGTTCAACATTACAATAACCCTAAAACTAACCCTAGCACTAATTCCTATCTCTAATTCCTAACCCCAACCATTAACCAGGAAGACACAGCGCACGGATACAGTGGGTACCTGGAACAGTAAATATCACAGCAGGTACCCCAAAGAGAGACAATGTCTGGTTGATGTTTAGAACTTTTGGCAGTGTTCCCGGGTAGAAATAATCTCTTTTCTGAACTTGAATCCTGTTTAGAACGATAAGGTCAACATTAGGCCATCAGCAGTATCCTAAATAGGGATTGCCGTACCGGTAACTTCACGTCCTTCCTTCAGACAGGTGGACATGTGATTCCCTCCAATTCCTGCCACCCACCTGCCAAGGTTATGAACAGCTGGGATGGGTATGAAGCTTTTGGGTGCAGAAACTAGTTTCTTACTGGGGACACAACCTGCAACCCAAAGTTGGCACAATTATGCCTTGAGAAAGCTATATTAGTAGCGAAACGCGCGTCGGCATTTCACTGATCCACAGTTTCTACATACTTATTGACACATTGGGCCTGACCCAAAACTACGCCGATGCGCTGTGCGAACTAAAGCACAGCGTATCGGCATGCACTCCCCCCGACACTCCCCCTGTGGCCGGCATAATTACACACTGTTATGTCGGCTGAAGGCTACCCTAACTTCAGCTGGCGTAACAGTGTGTAATTACACTGACCACAGGAGCATAAGTGGCCAAACCTCCCCTCCCGCCCTCATTACCTTACCCCCCCAGCCTTCCTTGCCTAACTGTTGAGTAGTTACAGCGAGGAACGACCCTCAATCATAACTACGCAACAGTTAGGGACGCCCGATCCTAAGGAACATGTTTCCCTAGTTACTGCCGATCTTACGTATACAGCCGCCGTAACTACGGCCGTAGTTCTGGATCAGGCCCATTATATGGCTATTTAAGTTTAACCAGAGCCGGAGAAACAGTTCCCTCCCTGCATAAGGGATTGTTATACAGAGAACGGCTAGCCATCCGTGGGACAGAACCACAGCAGCCTGTGAGAGATCATTTGCAACTTTGCTGCTATTAAAAGATTACAAGTTATATTAAATATCCTTTGTCAGTTTTGGTTATATTGGGCCGGATCCAGAACTACGTCCGTCTTCCATAGACGGACGTAGTTCAATAAACAGTAGCTAGTGTGCATGCGTAGTAGCTATAGTACGTAGTTCTGGATCCGGACCATTGTTACTAATATATCCCCAGCATTGAATGGAGGGGTAATATGTGAACCTATAACAAGGGACTTTTAGGAGAAATTTAACCTGGCGATTGTGTATAGGATATTTCACTTTGATTTTTTTATCATCAAATTCAGAAAAAGTCTCCTAAGTCCCTCTTATTAAGAATATCTATAACATTACTAGTGTACTGACATCTCTCACCATATGTACCTGAGCTATCAGAACAGTGAATAAATAATAGTATAAATAAAAAGATAGAGGCCCGTAGATTACGTAGATTGCGTCTTTCAGACCGCATTTATGCAATCTACGTAAGAAAAAGATATGTAGATGACATAAAAAAATTACTACGCATGCGCAGTAGTAAAAATCGCTAAACACCGGACGTATATATGTTATATGTCCGGTAATCTGAATACGGGCCAGAGTATATAAAATAGTTCACGGTTACACAAGGGCTTAACCTCCTGTAAAACTCTGTGAAAGACTGAGGCCAGTGTATGATACAAATTCTTGAACCTTTATGTGGAAGGTGTTTCTTTGTTAATAAGATTTTAATCATTTTCCTACTTTTTCTTTTACCTAATTTTCACATTTTAAATATTTCAATAAAAATGTTTAACCTTGGACACCCATGTCAAATGCCCCAGACTGCCCATTAATACAAGCATTTTTCTATTCTAATTCAGTTGTTATAAATGTCACTATTATACTTAAAACAGTATATAGGACCTGATTCACACTAAAGAAGCTCCGGTTTGCTATTGGTGCAGACCAGCGATTCTCAACCAGTTCCGTGAAACTCTAGGGTTCCTCGAGAGGTCACTAAGGATTCCACATAGTACTGATGATTAGCCGGCCCAGGCTAATCAGTATTTGCGTCACCTCCTTCAAGGTAAGACGGGCTGTGAGGAGCGTTTGTGGAGGTATTTATAGGTGACACTGGGCTATCCTTTTTAACGTGTTACTAAATGTTTGCTTCCTATAAAACTCTTTATTATTGCAATATTTCTATTTTTTATGGTATACCTTTTATAACAATATTTCAATATTTTTTACAATAATTATAATGGGGTTCCCCCGAAACTTAATATTTTTTTTAAGGGTTCCCCATGGCAAAACAGTTCAGAAAGGCTGGTCTGGACAATCACACCACTATAGACTAATAAAAATGTGTCAAGGGAAATTTTCACTGCTCAGTATCAGGGTATAGGACGTAACACCATGTAATGAAATCACCGTGGTCCATTATTACCTTCTGGTCAAGGCTATACGCCAGTACCCAGTCCTCCTGCTTAGGGTGGAAGAGCAGACTCTGAATATAGAAGTTCAGTCGGTATTTCTGGTAGGTGGCTCCAGCGTCTGAGCTGATCAGTATACTGCTCTCCATGTCCGGGTCACTCAGCAGCATGATCTAGAAGAGAGAAGAGAGAGGATCCATCAATAACATCAGAGTGTAATGACTTACAGAAGACACAGTCATAACAAAGTGTGGCTGCAAGACACACCTCTAACAATGTATGACTGCCAGGCACAGGTATAACAATGTATGACTGCCAGGCACAGGTATAACAATGTGTGGCTGCCAGGTACAGTTATAACAATGTGTGGCTGTCAGACACAGTAATAACAACGTATGACTGCCAGGCACAGGTATAACAATGTATGACTGCCAGGCACAGGTATACCAATGTGTGGCTGCCAGGCACAGGTATAAAAATATGTGGTTGCCAGGCACAGGTATAACAACGTGCGGCTGCCAGGCACAGGTATAACAATGTATGACTGCCAGATACAGGTATAACAATGTGCCGGATCCTCACCTGCGTCTGACAGAGGACTTTCACAAGTCCTGTAAACTTATTTACTTATACACTAATAACAAATATATACAAAATATTGTGAATAGGTTACTGTTTATGAACTTAAATGCAGCGAGAGACAGGTCAGCTTTTATCTTCTTTTCTTTTCTTTTCTTTATGTCTCTTCTTCAGTAACTTAAACCAATGATCTATTTGTAGTTTCCGAGTATCATTTTCCACACATTGCGAGTGTTATGGAGCTCAGCAATGTCACCACCTCCAAATGATATAACTACTGGAAGTCTCGTAAAAATTGATCCAACTCACACAATGTCTACACAGAGGGGACGGGAGCCGCGTAAATCATTCTATTTCCTTTATTGTTTTGTTTTCTTTAGAAACTTTCTGTACCTCCTGTGATTATAAAACAG
>WWET01002092.1:228565-244422 GCA_011038615.1 Limnodynastes dumerilii
GTAGGTACAATCAATGGGAGTGTCATGGGCGTGAAAGTTTATACGCCTGGGCGATCATACGCTACGCTCGCGGGCGTAGGTCTGGATCGGGCCCAAAGACAACCCGGGCGTATGTCAAGGTATGAACCTGCGTATCTATCTAACCGCGCCCTCAAATGCCCATTTAAATGCATCCCCCCACCCCGACTCACGTAAATTTTTAGGTACGTGTTTCAACCCCGACCCTCCGTACGTATGTCCCCAAGTGCGATTCACATGTCTGTGCCTAAAGCACTTATGTGCGTATATTCTACGTAACTTACATTAATAAAGTTACTACGCATGCGCAGTTTATCCGATCCTAAAAATACGCCCACAACTCCATGTGAAAACGAATCTGTGAATACGGTCCAATAATTCATATATATAATAATAGACAGGTTTATTGTTATTAATATACTTAGGGCTCTATTTACTAAAAATGGTGCTTCTAGCGTTAATGGCGCCAGGTTCAATCTCCTCACTGTGAGCAATGGCTAGCAAAATACTCACCTTTCTAGCGACTCCCCTTAAAAATCTGCGAGCCAATCGGCGTCATTCTGTCTTAGAAATATTCTGTGATGGTCGTACAGGACAGATAGGTAATTTTAAACTCTGCTTCTAATTATTATTATCATAGGACCTGATCCAGACCTATGCTCGTGTGCGGGTATACGGCGGTCGTGTGTGTAAAAACGGCCATTTGTACTTACTGCGTAAGCGTGGGGCAGAGGATACTCTCATGTTACAGTCTGAAAATCTTTGCGTATGGGCCTTAATCGTAACCGCTTTGTATTTCCGATCATGGGGGCGTTCCTGCCATACGAAAGTCGTTACCATGCACCAAGGGTGGGGTGAGGCATTTAAATTGTACAGTATGGGCGGGCTTAGCGTCGTTAATACGCATTGAACGTACGCACGGCCACGGGTACAAACACAAAAGTTAGGGTAGGGTTTGCCAAGTGTATGGATGCTAAACTAGCAACTACTACTACTAACAAGGGGAGTGCCTATTGCCGTGCATCGAAGGTACGTTCGGCGTAAATACGCTACGCACAGTAGCGTAGGTCTGGATCAGATTCAGACTTAATAAAGTCTCCCGATGTCCGTCCACTTTACACCGAGGGCCAGATTTACCATTGATGAGTGGATCAGCGGTGGTACGGAGCACTGACCACCTGCACAGGGACTTACAACAGCGTAACTGACTTGAGGTTCCATTTACTATATCGCTGCAAGCGAGCGTACATTTCCAAATGTGCGCTCGCTACAACTCTCAGCGAGCATTGCCCCTTTTATCGACCAACTTACTATTTCTTACCTGTCTAGCGAGGTCCCACGATGATCCGCGGAACTTTCGCCGGCATCGAGTGAAGAAAAAGGGTCGTATTCGGAGAACCGTCCAAACGGACGCAGCAAGGCAACACCTCTGACACTCCTCTCACACACACCTGACACGCCCCCGACACTCCCCTCACACACCTCTGACACTCCTCTCACACAGACGGGTTTTCTGTGACTTACAAGTGCCTGGATGTGCCTTATCTTTATGTGGGCATTTCCGTGCGTTGAGTTGTCCCTTACGTGCGTATCTAACTAACCGCGCCCACACCTCGCCCACACTCCTTCATTAAAATGCCCTCCCCCCGCCCATTTTTATTTAAACTCTCACGTGCGTATTTTAACTTGGGAGATCCGTGCGTATTTACCCACGTGTGATTCACATGTCCGTTCGGGAGGCACTTCCGCATGTATAGCCTACGTGAACTTCGTAAATAAAGATACTACGCATGCGCAGTTGAAACAAACCTAAAAATGCGCACGGGACACGCCGCGAAAACGGTTCTCTGAATACGGTCTGAAGTGCCCACACATGCGCAGTAGCTGCCTTTTGGAACTTAAAAACTTTTATGTCCCAAAAGGCAAGCAACACTGCGCATGCGTGGGACTCCGGGACAGGTAAGTAAACTGTTTATTTTGTATTGTTCTGTTTTTAATTATTTTTTTAAAGTATTTTTTATTAATAATTTATTAATTAAGTATAGAAAACATTTTTTTTATTTTTTTGTACATTTTCATGTGTGTTGTGTATTACAGCAGTCTCCCGATATATACCCCCCTTTTCCTCCCACTAATAACAGCTATTAAGGGGAGATAAAGGGGGATATATGGGGTAACCGCTGTAATACCTACCCTAACGCCATCTTCAGGTGGGGTTATTTAATTTGTGGGCGCGGATTGTTAAAATCCACGCAGACACTTTGTAATTACAACAATCAGCCGGCCCGCATTCATTAGAGCGGGCCGGCAATCGTGAGTGCATAAGCTGATGATTGCCATGGTTTCCATGGCGATCATAGCTTTGTAACTTGTGCACACATCGTTTTCAGAGATAAAGATCATTTTCAGGTGTAAAATGGTCTTTATCTCCTGAAAACGATATAGTAAATGGACCCCCTGAAGTCTGCATTAGAGAGGGGAGTGCTGGGGAGCTCATGGCAAGATCTTCGTGCATGCAGCAGACACACAGAGGTCATACGGACTGATGATTCTAGGGGGGAAATAAAAATGCTTTCTTTTAGAAGTAGAGACAGACGAAAACTGATTTTTTTTCTCTATATAGAAAAGGCCTTTTCCGATATTTTTTTTATTGAATGGGTAAGTATGTCGATCGGCATATTTATCCATTCATTTTTTCAGAAGCCGCCACCAGCTGAACCTGTCGAAACCTCAGACCTGGCTGCGGGGAAGGGAGGGTTAGGGTCAGGCTGTGGGGAGGGGAGTCTTAGGGTTAGGCTGCTGGGAAGGGAGAATTACAGTCAGACTGCGGGGAGGGGAGTCTTAGGGTCAGGCTGCGGGGAAGGGAGAGTTGTGGTTAGGGTAAGGGAAGGTTAGGGTTAGGGTAAGGATTAGGGTAATTGTTGGCGTAAGGTTTGGGAACGGGATTATATTCACCTTTCTGTAAAATGTCTTTGTTCTGTAGATGATCGATTGCTTTGCCTCAGTTCACAACTGGCTGGGATAGAATGGTCCTCGAAAAAGGGCCGTTCTCAGCGGCAATCCACACCCAGCTGCTATGGGGCCCTGAGGAGAGGAAGGCCTATGACCAATGCCCAAACTTTCACGTAGCGTATTTATGCTATCGTAATTTCTCTGCACTCCCCTCGGTTGTACGTACTTTGGCCGTTTTACGCTTTTCCAAACCCTACCTTAACTTTACACAGTGTGACTCCCGTCGGTCATAATGGCGGCACGTACCTACGCAACTAAGCACACCCATACTGTAAGATTTAAATGCCTCATCCCGCCTCCGAAGCATAATTACGGGTGTTTTGAATGGCTGGCTGGCCCCTTCGTTCGTAGTTACGCTCTTGATATGTGGCTGGTACATATGTTTAGAGTTTCGTGCCGTGACATTTGCCATGCATATATGCAGTACCTGCAAAAGACTCCGGCTAGCGTAACTACACTAGCAGATCAGGCCCATTGCTCCAATGATTACAGTTACGATATTACATGTATATCCCCTGTACACACAGTCCAACAGTCTATACACGCAACAAGTTTGACAACCTGAAATTAAGGCTGCACTAGATCCGGACGGAGTTGTAATTTCACATGAAAAATACAATTATTCCCTCTGTAGTTCACAGCACAGACGTCGTAACAAAAATGTCAAACTGATTCTGTACTTTACACAACACAAAAAAAGTATTTAATGATGTCTACTTCACCGTGGACATAGCACCGGCATTAAAAATAATGATAACGATTTCAGAATAAGTTCTGTAAAAAATGAAGGGATCGTTATTGTTTTTTGTTTTTTACAGGTTGTAAAGATCACAATATATAAATTGCAAAAAAGACATTCCAGACTTAACGAGTACATAGGTAACGATGTGATCTGCCCATTAATTAGTTTGAATTTTTTTAAAACTAAATAAACAGTTTTGACCGGGTGTGGGGGGGGGGCATACTATAATTGCAATAATTTTTGTGTTTTCGGTGCCATTAGTTACAGATAGGGGTTGCTATATGATCAGACATGAAAGTAACGACACACAGTTTAGTCATTTGATAGATCTCGTTTTCCTTGTGAGAGATCAGATCAATTTGCTGGAATGTTGCTCATAGCTAGAAATGATCACACTGTATGTATGATATCTCTGATTGTAACTGTTTCTGTCATTTCTCATTTGATATTAATTGGGCAAATGTATGTTCTGTGCATCAAAGGATTCTGGGTACTCATGTACTTGCCATGGTTTAAGCTCCGATTGGACGTTAAAGTCAGAGACATTGGAGCGGTGGTCAGGGACGCAAGGTTGTGCTGTACAGCGGGGAGAAGAGAGCCCTGTAATCCCACCATTCAGTTAAAAAGACTCAATAAAGATCCACCGGCCAATGATATTTAAAGTACACTGTAAGTATCACCAACCGACAAATAGCCGATGAGTTTATATGACTGGAATTCCAGAATTTCAGTCATAGAGAATCGCAGTGTGTAGGATGGCCTCACTCTCCTCAGAGACACAACTTGGCAAAATCTTGTATAGACATAATTAGAGTTTTGAGTTGATGTTTCCCTGCTCAACTTTTGTGGTTACTCTGTGGACAATTACATGGTCGATGGTCATTAGGTGGATACTATGTGGGCCAAGTACATGTAGGTCAGGAGGTCAGGTTAATCAGGATGACAACAGCACTCTTCAAATTGGTCACTGCCTATCTTCGCACTTGTTTGGATGCACATTATTGACCATCCCCTTATGCTAAATTGCACCTTTGTTTACTTACCCCACTATCTACCCACACAACCCTCAGAGGTTTAGGTGGTAGGGTTGTGGTAAGGATTAATATTAATGTTTTGAGAAGGTTAAGGTAAGGCCCCTACAACACTATTCAAGACACCCTTTAAGGGATAGGTTACTTACCCCTCTCTCCACACCACTGTTGGATGTTTAAGGATAGACATTTTACCATCTATCCACGACACCCCGGAAGGTGGGTGTGGGCCTCAGCTGAGAACGACCTTATTTAGAAAGGGTTATTCTCTCGCAGACAGTTCCAAACTGACTGATAGCTCAATGGAGATCCAAATGGTAAATATAAATTTTACCCCAACCTTACGATAACCCTCCCCTTCCATTTCCCTAATCTTAACCCTCCCCTTCCAGGATCCTTGCCCTCCTTTCCCCGCACCCTGACTCTAAGACTCCCTTCCTTGCAGCCTGACCCTAAAACTCCCTTTTCTGCAGCCTGACCCTAAGCCTTCCATCCCTACCGCCTAAATCTAGACTCCCCTATCTACAGGCCGACTGCAACCCCAACTTTCCCGCAGCATGACCCTAAGACTCCCTTCCCCACAGCCTGACCCTAAGACTTCCTTCTCCGCAGCCTGACCCTAAGTCTCCCATCCCGCTGCCTAACCTTAACACTCCCTTCCCTGTAGCCTACCCCTAAGACTCCCCTATTAGCAGCCTAACCCTAACACTAATTTCCCAGCAGCTTAACACTACTTTCCCAGCAGCCTAACCCTAACACTCCTCTCCCAGCAGCCTAAACCTAAGTTTCCCCTCTCCACAGCCTAACCCTAAGACTCCCCATTGACTTCTCTGTAATACTTGTCCAGTCTGGTGCAGCAGGTCTGCGGCGTTGTGATGGCTCAGCGGCAGCGGTTTCCGAATTAATGAATGGGTAAGTATGCTGAAAAAATTAATTTTCCCCGCAGCCTGACCCTAAGATTTCCCTCCCCACAGCCAGACCCTAAGACTCCCCTTCCCTGCAGTCTGACCCTAACACTCCCCTCCCCGCAGCCTGACCCTAAGCCTCCACTCTCTGCCGCCTAAATCTTGATTCCACTATCCGCAGTCTAACTGTAACCCAAACTCTCCCCTTCCATGATTTTAACCCTAACCCTCCCTTCCCCTGAGCCTAACCCTAAAAGTCCCTGGGGAGGTGGGATCTGCGGCAGGCGCAATGAATCTGGAGGGCAGTGCCTTCCAAAAAGGAATAGGTAAGTAGAGTGATCAGCAAAAACAAATTATAAAATGGCTGTCTTCCGAAACAGAGAAAATGACCTTCCAGCTGTCTCGACGTCTAAAAAATACTTACAATGCCGGAAAGTGAAGGATTAGAAACGTAACCCTGTCTCCACACCGCCTTCAGGTGGTGGAGGTAGGATTGCGGTTAGATTAAGTGTCACTGTCTTAGCCAATTCTCCCATTAGAATTGTTAAGCATGTGATGCTGTTCACCATCTGCAGTCTGTTGAGTTTTTGCATCATGTCTCAGATATCGGGGACTTTGCATCCAATCGCATAAAACAAGCAAAACCGTCATCAAATACGTCACACGAAAAAAGTGTAATCAGCGTAATCTTAAATATTCACTGACCAGCACCCAGGACGGCGGCTCTGTCACCCTCCTCTATATACAGATATAAAGAACTGAATAAGAGGATTGTTCAGGGCAGAGGTAATTTTTTGCTTGTTCTACAGCTACTTAATTGGCCAGTAATACTGCAGCATTTGTGGGACTCTTTACTATTAAAGGTCTTCTGCAGTCAGTAGGACGCTACACAATGTCCTTTATCCCCCACAGCAGCCGGATATTCCACAACTGCTTCTTCACTACATTTATACTCCAAAAGCCCAATTATCTCAGCGGGATATCAAGCTCACATCACTTTATGATCACTCAGGTCTCTTTAACCTCTGTCTCCCTCAGCAGATGGACAAGAGAACACAGCGACTGGGTCCCAGACTCCACCTAGGTTGTCATTAAATTGGCTTTCAGACCATAGCTGCGTTAAATTCAAGGTGAGCACAAGGAGGACAAGGTAATATCCCAAATTAATTTTTGTGCTGCACTTCAAAGAAATCCCTTTGCTAAGTTTCTCCTTTCTTCCTTATTATAAAAGAACGTGACCGGGGAGACTCACTCAGGGACGCGGCTTGTCTGTGGCCACTTTAGATGGAAAGAGAGCAGATCTTCCGCCCCAGACGAAAATGAAACAGACCACGTTAATAAATCGTCAATCAAAATCAATGAACTGTGCTCGGGTAACCTGATATTTGATTTCACGGTAGCTTGAGGTGATTACCATATATTTCATCAGCAGAGGCCTAACAAAAACCTGCAACGTAGAATAATCAGGGGGAATTGTGTGTGTGGGGTTGGGGGAATTGGGTTCGACCCTTTAGCAATGAGACAATGCTATGTGCAGGAAGGAAAGGGTTAACGTATGTTAACCGCAAATGTTCATGAAAATGCTGTAATCACGATAAAGGGGTTTATTTATAAAGCAGAGAGAGAACATGCTGACCCGTGCCTTAGGTCGCTGTGGCTGTCTGTGGTGAGTATGCTGCGCTTGCAGAGGAGAGGGGAGAAAAGGAGAGAGAGGGGAGTTAGGAGAGAGGAGGAGAGAGAGGGGGAGAGAAAGAGAGAGGGAGGGGGGACAGAGAGATAAAGAGAGGGTGAGAGAGGGAGGTTTGGTAAGTGGTTGGTCACGGTTCTTCCCTGGTGGTAGTAGGCCGTGGTTCTGATGCCCGTATTTTGGATGAGTTACCAGCGGAGCCATGGGGTAATGGTGGAAATGCAGTTTAATAATATTTAGTCCTGAATCCTGATCACAGTAGAAGTTGTTGTTTGTGAGTCTCTCTCTCTCTCTAAACCCTGGAGAAATGATTCCATAACATCTGAATATGAAAGTGAAGAAAACCGAATACTTATACAATCCAATATTAAAGGAATCCAATTATTCAAATAATTATTCAAATATTAGCAGACGACTTGGAATTTGCTCATATAATACGCTGACAATCCTATGTTAATTAAAGTTGTGTTTTAAAATAAACAGGAGCATAAAATTGTGTTGATTTTTTCCGTTATTATTGGTAGTCACAGATAAACTAATTACAATGTGCATTTATCTCGCTCATTATAGCGCATTGTTTCATTCCAGTGAGGAGATCTCGGATTAATTATCACCTTCACCAGACAAATCCTTCTACGGATACAGATTTAGGCAGAAAGTTATTAAAGTGTCGCCGTCGCTGATTTTTGGACGCGGGAGATTCCTACACGTTATTTCAACGGGAAAGCTAGAAGGGAAAAGGAACTTTGGGATGTCCCTATTTCGGAAATCAGAATTTCTAAGCGAGGACCACAGCCGGAGGTGCACATAAAAATCGGATAACGTAATAGAAAAGGAATCTTCGCACTGCAAGCTTTTTCCTGTGTAACGTGGTCTTAATTTAATTGGGCCCTTGTAGAAAAGAGCGAACAGGTACCGTGAACTGATTCAATAAGGTCTTCTAACCTTCAGGAGAGTCAGAAGAGCATAGAAATGCCTTAATGGTCATTAATAAACGTATCATAACACCAAGGAGATTGTATAATATATCCTGAATTCACCAAGCATAGGAAGTCACTCACACATTCCTCCTGCAGGTCTCTACACTCCGCTCCAGCAGGGAAAGGGTGCCTAGCGCTGAGAAGATTAGTAACAAAAAAACGCCACTTAACAGGAGGAAACAAAATAGAATAAAACTGAAAAAGAAACGTCCGCGGCTCTAATGAGATTTTTTTGAAAAGCATGAAAGGGGACGTGGGGGCGCGACGAAGCAAATAACGAGAAACAGTTTGAGACGACAAAGACCGAGCATTTCCACTGCATCCACAGCAGACACTTTCAGGCGCAAATTCTCTTTTTTGCGTTGGAGTGGGGGTGAGGATTTAAGGTGTTGTGCGCTCGCCGCGGGGCTGGGATAGTCAACGATTATCTATCGCTCAGATACAAAGATTTACGGTCCTTAGAAACAAAACCAAAACACGGGGGTCGGCGTTAATCTATAATAATTATTTTTTTGGGGGTTTAATTTGACTGCAAAGAACATGTTAAAAAGACATTGGTAACTTGCAAACTTGTACAGGCGGCTGCATTACACCTCGCAGTCTCTGTCCCTCCGCTTACATGATTCATGATTCAGTACGCGTGCCTTCCAATTGTCTCGATTCTAGCGGAACAAACCTGATTTTGGGTGACTGTTCTGACCGTCTTCCAGTCTTACTATTTGATTTTTTTTCCCCATGCTGCATGACAACTGGGGTGGGGCGGAGCTTGTGTTGGGCAGAGGTGGGGCTTGTGTGGGACAGAGGCGGGGCTTGGACAGGGCAGAGGCGGGGCTTATTTGTCCCGTTTTCTGGCTCCAGAATGTTGGGAGGTATGAGCCCGTCTTATCCAGAGTTGCAAAAGTCGCCGCTCTGGATACGATACTCGCAGTGTAGAAAACTCTGGAGCAGATTCCGAGTCTTTCCACCAAGTGATTGAAGCTTGGACTGTTAACCCTCTATGAGTGATAGAACAATACCTGGGCTATGGGATCGATCCTCTCATAGGGTGTCCTCAGTCTTGGTTAAATTCTGTAAGAGTCCTCTGTGTTTTTGTCCATGTGTAAGGGGTCGGGGAAACGATTATTCCTTTTCATAGCTTTGTATCTATTATTCTGGATCTGGAGCCCGGAGCTTCAGATAAATGTCACATGAGTGTAACTACAAAGGATGCAAGAGACACGGCTACTACAGGGTCCAGAGTATTGGGTGAGATCCCGGAGGGAAAAGCAAGATGCTGGCATGGGGGGGGTGGGGCTTATCGATGTGATTTATGCTAATTGTTTCATTAAGTCATGCCCCCTTTCCATTACTACCTTATTTCATAGTGTTCCAGGTGGTGGGCGGTGGCCATCCCTACTATTATAAGAGAAAGGGAGGCCTCTCATGCGAGATATTAGCTGGCTCTCCCGGGACACCGGGGGAACTGACCGAATTTCGGGAGTCTCCCGGATTTTGCGAGAGAGTCGGCAACCCTGCAGTAGACAGGAAGTGAGGTCTCTTTAGAAAAGATTCTGCCTCACTCCCTATAAAGATTTTATGGCTTTAACCTATTTTTCTTTCTAGATGGAGCATATTTGGGGTCAGCAAATGGGGTTTGGCGCATTGGGGATTTTGGGGAGTGGGGGGTGGTTGTTTGACTGCAGCACAAACCATGACTCGAGGACATCATACCCTAGCAGTTGGCTTCTGTAGATTGCCACCTTCCAGGTGCTGGGGTGAGCGCTTTTCAAACGGATCTAGTCTCTTGTTGATGACGGATCGGACGGTGGGGGGGGGGTTTGTCTGCCGAGGATGACCTCTCCGGTAAGAATCTATTGTTGAACCCCCGATCTGCTATTGGGCCACCTTCTAGAGGACAAATTACATAGTCATCACTCCTATAGTCGCTCATCTACAATGCGGCCCAATTCAATTAAAAAATACCATGGGCTGGATCCAGACTTAAGAAGGAGCATGAAATTAAGGGCCTAATCCAGACTAACGCTGCCCGCCATTAACCCGCCGGGTGTAAGCGTAAGATTGGCTGAAAAGCAAATCTGTGCATGCGCCGGACAGATGTTGCCCGGCATAACTACGGCAACGCCCGGTCGAGGATCAGGGGTCCGTAGTAGCAGTGTAGTAACGGCAGAGGGGGCGTTCCTCGTCGTAACTACCCTAAGGTTAGTGTGGGAGGGAGGGGATTTAGTTACTACGCTGCTGTCCCAGCATATTTACCCTCGCTTGTACCGGCTGAAGTTAGGGTAGCCTTCAGCCAGTGTATGCGAGGGTAAACACGCTGGGACAGGGTGAGTGTCGGCGGGGGGAAGTGCATAGATGTTACGCTCAGCGTTAGTACGCTCAGCGCAACATCGTAGCTCTGCATCAGTTAATAACAGAGGAAAGTTACTATCGGGCAGAACCATGTTGATTTCAGGAGGAGTCAAGTTACTTGTATTCTTTGCATGCAGGGATATATCTCTGAATTGCTTACTGCATACAGATACTGACCAGCTTTACTA
Organism: Limnodynastes dumerilii; assembly: GCA_011038615.1. Lineage (NCBI taxonomy): Eukaryota > Metazoa > Chordata > Amphibia > Anura > Limnodynastidae > Limnodynastes > Limnodynastes dumerilii. Next base: position 239,478 of record WWET01002092.1, read on the forward strand.
TCACACTGTTATTTATCACCTCTCATCTCTAATACTATTATATTATTATTATATTATTACACAGATACTGACCAGCGTATGCAAGGGTAAACACGCTGGGACAGGGTGAGTGTCGGCGGGGGGAAGTGCATAGATGTTACGCTGAGCGTTAGTACGCTCAGCGCAACATCGTAGCTCTGCATCAGTTAATAACAGAGGAAAGTTACTATCGGGCAGAACCATGTTGATTTCAGGAGGAGTCAAGTTACTTGTATTCTTTGCATGCAGGGATATATCTTTGAATTGATTACTGCACACAGATACTGACCAACTTTACTATCACACTGTTATTTAGACTTGGGATAGGAAACATCACCTCTCAACTCTAACACTGTTTGCAACAGATGAAATATGACTCCCCTGCAATCCACATGGTTTAGCCCAGGAGTGACTTTCCTCTCTTAGGAACAGATTCAGAGATACGTGTGTAATAAGTACTCAAATTTACACACGTACGTTGCAAGGCAACACCCATGAAACTCCCCTGGCACGGACAGATTTTCGGTGACTTACGCTTCCATAGGTCACTCTTAACTCTACGTGTGCATTTACGTTTGTAAGTTACGTATGTGTGTACATTACTAACTGCGCCCTCAAAAGCAGAATTTAATGCCTCCCCCCGCCCATTTTCACGTAACTTTGCATGTATGGAAGACAAAAAAGTCCCTTCGTACGTATGTCACTAAGTGCGATTCATAAATCCGTGCCTAGCGGATTTCTGTGCCTAAATCCTATGTAAATTGCGTGGGAAAAGTTACTACGCATGCGCAGTTACTCCGATCCTAAAAACACGCACGGAAAAAGTAGCAAAATAGGGCCTGATTCAGAGATCCGATATTAACGATCGTTCCGTGCGTATATTTAGGATCGGATCAATTTTGCATCAACTGCGCATGCGTAGTAATAGTGCAACGCCATGTACGTTGAAGTTAAGGTCGGAAATGCCTTAAGGTCGGACTTGTGAATTGGACGGAGACTAATGCGACCCTAAGTGTGGCGGAAATATACGGACCTAAGGATTTGCATAGAAATGGGCGGGGGGAGGCATTGAGATGAGGGAAAGTGGGCGCGCTTACAGACTTAGGACCCTAAATATACGCAACTAATGCACATAGGGTCGGAACGGAAGTGAGCCAGATAGGGCAAGTCAATGCAGGTCTAACTTTAGGTCCGGCCGCTGTTTGCAAGGGGAGTGACTGTTTATTCAGTGGGATGTAACCTGCTCCGACCTGCCAGCTAGATGCGTATATTTGCGATCCCATCGATGACGGATCTCTGAATCAGGCCCATAGTATCTGTAAATCCGGTCATAATTACAAGCTCCTTCTTAAGTTTGGATCCAGCCCCATAAACCCAGCTATTGGTATCTGTGTTGATATTTCATTCCGGTGTGCCTGGCTGCATGGTGTGTGAGTGATCGCTATACCGTTTATAGCAAATCTAACTGAAAAATATACATTTTCTAAGAACAATCATTTCTATGGATACATTCAGCCGTGACGATGGCTGACCACAGGTAATCAATGTACAATTTGTATCTAACATTGCTCATCAGATGGTGTAAATCCGGTGACATCAACTCCTGACACCATCTCACGCTTTGTCTCCACATTCTAGAAAACATCTTTGTCATTATTTAATGAAACGTAAGGAAAATGTGTTACAACCATAGCAACCATTTACACTTCTCCTTTCATTAATCTGGCACAAATTTATCAAGTGGAGTCCTCTCCGGTACAACAGCTAAAAAGCAAGAAAATTATGGTTTGACAGATGTAGTTTCAGGACCACTGATCACCGCTATATCTGACTACTAGGGCTGGTGTTTACCAATAAACGAACCTTAACGCCACACCTGTCTGATCCTATGCACGATGCAATCATATCTTGCCATGTTCATTATTTCTGGTCATAATGGGGTAGATCCAGAACTACGTGTGCCGTACGTTTATTCGCGGAGCGTTTTTTCGTACACGTAAGTTCGCTACACTCCCCTCGGCACACCCCTTGCACGGACGTATTTTGTCAAAATACGCTTCCCAAACCCTACCTTAACTTTTTCAAACGTAACAGCATACGTCCGCTAACGGACGTACAGACTACGTGAACGTACGCAGCTTAGCACGCCCATACTGTACACTTTAAATACCACCCCCCGCCTACTTAACGTAAATCGCACGTATTGTTGACACACGTAAAATTGCCACGCCCACACGTAAGTATTTACGTGACACATACGTGAATCTCCCATACGTTCACAATTACGCAACGTGAATGTGCGTATTTTCTAAGGTGTGGGCGCAGTGCGTACGAATCTGCCGCGTGTAAAATCGCGGAGAAGCGTAGTTCTGGATCAGGCCCAATGATTGTAAGAAAAAATAAAAATAATAGATATTGGAAACACTGTATTATGGGGTGAAGAGTCCAGCAGGTCCCCAATAATCACCAGAGCCTTAGATGAGGGTCTGTTATAAACGGCATAAAGCGATTTTTGCCACATTAAGCATACACTTAACACTCCCCTCACTGCAGCCTAACCTTAAACCTCCTCTCACTGCAGACTAACCATAAATGTCTGTTTACAGTACCCTAATACTAACCATCTTTTTACCACAGCTTAACCTTAACCCTCCCCTTACCACAACCTAAACTTAACTGTCTTATTAAAGTAGCCTAACCCTAGCCATCCTTTTACCACAGTCTAACCTTAACACTCCCCTTACCGTAACCTAACCTTTACTCTACTTTCACCGCACCCTAAACTTAATCGTCTCCTTACAGTAGCTTAACTTTAACCATCCTTTTACTAATACTACCTAACCTTAACCCTCCCCCTTACTGCAGCCTAACCTTAACCCCTCCCACACCACAGCCTAACACTAACCGTCTCCTTACTGTAGCCTTACCCTAACTGTCCCTTTACCGCAGCCGAACTATCCGCTTACTGCAGCCTAATCCTAATTATCCCCTCACTGCAGACTAACACTAACCAGCTCTCACTGCTACTTAACCCTAAACATCTCATTACAGTAGCCTAACCATAACTGACCTTAAAACTCCCCATACACTCCCTTGTAATAATCACCTGTCCGGCAGGTCTGCGGTGCCGGTTTCGGAATGAATGAATTGGTAAGTATGCCGATCGGAACACTTATCCATTCATTAATAAAACTTTCTAATTTTCTTTTAGCTGCCTCTATTTCGTAAACAGCGTTTTCTCAGTGGCGAGGGCAAGGAGCTGGAAAAAGAAGGTGAGTGTGTGCATAATTACAGGCCTTTGATTAAATCCTTGAAGAAACACTACAACAGAGAAGTTGCCCTTTCCTGCTATCAGACGTGACACCTTACTTTCTAGGGTACATCTGTAATATTGTCCCAGTAATTATTCTTCTCACTAGTAAATCAATTAGTGGTAGATGTAACACTCCACGTCCGTACCCAATGGCTGTTAATCCGCCAGACACTAATGAGCGTGGTCCGCATTGTTACACTAATAAGGGGCTGTCAGATGAAGGGAGAAAACTTGAAAATGCGTAGCGCAAAACATTATCTTCCTGACGCCTCTGTAATCTGGCTCGCGTCGACTTAAGTTAATGAATGAAGTAAATATTCATTATAATTGATTGTAGCCCTCGTTAGCCCAGTCCGCTGTGTCTGCTGAGGTGGGGAGGGAAGAATTGTACAGTCAGAGGTGTAAAGGGATGTGAGAATGTCAGAGTCTCTATAATGTCAAAATGTAGTGCAATCGATGCTTACTGTACCTCCCAAATGTTTGGATTTTGGGACTAGTGAGGACTCGTCTGAAGAAATAGGTGTAGTCTATTCAGAGCAAAGAATAGGTTTCGTGTGTACCTGCCAATGATACACAGCAGAGGGAGAGGGCTTAAGGGTCTGTATTCCTCAGGGGTGTGTCCATGATATCTACATGCCTCTGAGATAGTACAAATCCCACTGCCATCAAAGTTGAGTCATCGAATGGAACTTGTTTTAGGAAAATTACCTTTTTGCTTCCATATTAAATAGAGCTTTTGTAACAAAAAGTAAAAAGGCAACCTCCAACGGCAGTATTGCAACTGTCCACAAGCATAGTCAGGGCCGCCATTGGGGGGGGGGGGGGGGGCTGGGCCCCCGAGCTGATTGGAGCAGGCCTATGCGTAGGGTAAAATTTCACCAATGACGTCAAATAGAGGACAGGGTCCCGCGACTGTTTCGCAGGCCCCACATTTAGTGACTGCAGGGCCATCTAAAATTCACCCAGTCAAAGAATAATATTCGGCAGATGTAATGGGCAGTCCGGCAATGGTTCACGAGACGTGTTACCAGGAAAAGTGTTTGTGGATTTCAATAACCTTTCAGTAGTGAATTCCAACATCCTTTTATTATACGATGCGTCTGATCCAGGGCTGAGCCTAGCGGAGCGTATCTTGGCGTTATTTTGCTCTGCGCATTCTCAGAAACGATGAGTCTGCCACTGCAGTCAATCCATAGCCAAATGCAACTTGCGAAGCACCCGCTTGCGTTTTGAAGAGTCATGAAAAGGAAGAGGTGGAGGGACGTAGTCAATGCATAGTATGGTTGTGTCCAAGCAAGTGCGCCAGATTCAAAGCTGGACACAAAACATTACGTCACAACATAACATTTCATACTTGAGAAGCAACACTAAGGTTTTGGAATCTCTTTTAGATTATTGTGTAGGTATAAAATTATTTTTATAGTTATGAATTTAAAAAAATATATTTTTTGGTAAAAAAAAAATTAAAAATCATTCTAGGGTTTATTTTTAGTGCCTTTTGCATAGCAGCTAAATCGCTCATTCAGATTATAACCACTATAGCCACTTGGGACCGTGTTCATAGATCCCACAGCTAACTCTCCTGTCTCGCACCCCCCCCCACCCCCACGCCAC
>WWET01002092.1:245799-265174 GCA_011038615.1 Limnodynastes dumerilii
AGAGGCGGGGATAGCCATTTAAATTGTACAGTATGGGCGTGCTAAGCCCCGTACGACCAGCGTATCGGTACGAAAATTCGCACGGACGCTTGAAAAAGTTAGGGTAGGGTTCAACCGCCGTAAGTCGGTACAATCAATGGGAGTGTCATGGGCGTGAAAGTTTATACGCCCGGGCGATCATACGCTACGCTCACGGGCGTAGGTCTGGATCAGGCCCATTGTCCGTACGGGTTTCAACCCCGCCCCTCCGCACGTATGTCCCTAAGCGTGATTCACAAATGCGTGCCTAATGGACCTCCGTACGTAAATACTACGCAATTTGCGTGGAAAAAGTAAATACACATGTACAGTTGATCCTATCCTAAAAATACGCACTCAACACCATGTAAAAATGGATCTGTCAATCAGGTCCAATATTTCTAGTTTCATGTATTTATGTGTTTCAGTTTCATGTTTCCTTTGAATTTATTCATTTATTCTTGTTGTTGCTTTTGGTTTTTACAAATCAGCCTTAGCCACAAGTCACATGACGTACCGAGCAGAGAGGCTTGGAACACCTCTCTGGGTTCTATCTACACTGTGCCTCCTCCTCCCCCTTTCACAGGACATCTCCAAAAGGGTATGAAGCCATGTAGTCCTATTTCATTTCCCCACCAGAGAGATTTTAAAAAGGAGGCTAAGAAAAATCAGTTGCTTGCTTAAAAAGGTTCTTCACTGGCTATTAAAATGAAAAAGAAAAACAAAAGGAAATTTTCCATCTGGGATGGCTGCTCTGAGCAAATTTTAGTAATGCAAACACTTTAATTCAATAAGAACGTCTGAATCCGCTGAAGACTTAATTGATTTTCGGCCACAGTAAATTATTAATGGAGTCTCTATTTTTTAAATAAATGAGGGGAAGATTTTAATCTAGTCTGATATATCTCTGGCTTCTCCATCAAAGTCAGACATTGCTGAGTCGGAGCTGAGGAGTGGACGCGGTCCAGTGAATGCCAGACTCTAACGCGTGGAATTTTACGCTGTTACTCCTCTCTCTGTATCATTACCCGGGAAGGTGCCTGCTCGTTAGTCTATGCCGTACACATTTACATGCTAATCGAGCCAGAACTTCTCTCCTTACTTAAAGATTTCAGTTCTTTATGCTGCTCATTTCCTGAGTTGAATAACATCCAGGAACTTGTTGTTCTAATTAGGTATAAATATCTACCCCGAGGGAGAGCAACACATCTCATTTCCCGACTGCCTTCGTCTGTTGTAATAATTTGCAGAATTAATGTCGCTGCTCCTACACCTGCATTTATGACTGAACTATATATTTCTTCCACCAGCAAATAGCGCTTTATTACCCAGCATACAGTCTTATGTCTGTGTGTTTCCGTAAGAGGAAGAAGGGAATCTGAGCGTTAACCGCCTGAGCACAGCACTGGACAGGGGGGGGGGAGAGGGCTTACACTTTGGAACTGATGCAGAGGTGTCTATTTCACACTGTAAGGAGCGTTGTCCATGCTGACGGATCAATAACTAATTATCATATTTCTATCATATTCCCCCTGTCCATTCTCTGGTCCAATCTATACATGTTTTATATTTCTTTGTATGTTGTGTGACACAGGCCATGCACCATCTTAGCTGCTCTTCTCTGCTCCGAGCTATACATGTTACATCCCCTAGTTTTTCTATGTATGAGATAAGGCCTGTAGAACTGACCCCAGTATTCCAGGTGAGGCCGCACCAATGAACTATAAAGTGACATCACTACTTCTCTCTTTCTGCTACTAATTTCTCTCGTCACCAAGCATCTGATCGGCCTTTGTCAACCTGTTATAATAACTCTTACAGTACTCGGCTCTGCAGTATAGTGTTGTATCTCAGTCATGCTGATTATTAGATTTAAAAGAAGGTAAAAACTTTACATAATAATAAAAAAGATTATACAAACCACGCAACAAAGATAGATGGGATGAGGAACAATGTTTGTTGGGTTTTTTGTTCTTTGATTCGCTAAATGTATTCACCTGTGTTTCAATAAATAATAAAATGACTCACCTTCTTCTTGTTGGTGGGGCTCACATAAAGGTAACTAAGGACGGTTTTCAGCCCCACCTTCTCATTGAACTTTTCATAGGTTGTCCCGTAATCTGTTGACCTGGAAAAGAAAAAGACACAACTAACTCTTCAAGAAGACGACAGCTAAACCATAAAGTTAAGTGTTGGGCCAAGTTTGTCTGAAATGTTGTTTTAAAGCTTAGCAATTTACCAAGACACAAAAATGGACACTCTGAACTGGTCTTCAGGAAGGCAAGAGCTAAAGCTTGAAATCTTTATTCATTTATGTTGCTAGGATTGTGGTTTGGAAACTACAGCTGAACAGAGAAGGGAGAAGATATTTTGATGAGTTGCAAAGTTGAGAAGAAGTTTGTATATGTCAGAGTGACTTTAAGAAGGAAGGTTGGGTAAGAGTACGGATTCTGGTTGCTAGGGCTTCTGTAATCTGTTTTCCTTTCTTATACCTATCACTATCAATGGAGGTGAGTAACCACTCCAGGGACTTTTAGGGTTAGGGGGAAGGGTTAGGGTTAGGCTCTGGGGAAGGGAGGGTTAAAGTCATGGAAAGGGGAGGGTTAGGCTTAAGGTCAGGCTGCGGGGATAGGAGACGTAGGGTCAGGCTGCGGGGATGGTAGACTTAGGGTTAGGCTGTGAGTAGGGAAGTTTTAGGGTTAGGCTACGGGGAGGGGAACCTTAGGGTTAGGCTGCAGGGAAGGGAGGGTTAGGGTCATGGAAGGGTAGGGTTAGGGTAAGGATTAAGGAAAGGGTTGGGGTTAGATTTTATGCTTACACTCATGTTCAGTGCTCCAGGGTTTGATTGCTTTGCCTCTTCAAAGGAAAAGAAATTGATTTTCCAGCCAATTTGGAACTGGTTGGGAGAGAACGGTCCTTTCAAAATAGGGCGATTCTCAGTGGGAACCCACATCCCTTGAAAAGGGGTATATTTAAACATATGTTTTTCTTTTAGTCATATGTTATCTGTTAGCAAGGCTGAAAATTACAGGAGCAACTGTATAGTCAGGGATAAGTATAATGCATGTTCAGCTTTATTCTCTGTACTCTTACAACACAAGCTCTTTATTTTTTTAACTTTATATAAAATGCAGTTAAATGACTGTTTTTCTCATGCATCCATTACCCAAATGTGTGCTCATATTCCCCATCTCGCCAATGAACCCAGTTTAACAATAACGTCTTAAGAAAACATAGGGCAAGAAATAAGTAATTGATGAAATATTCATAGACTTTTTATTATCCGGAGGAAACGTGCGTAAATGTCTCATCCGTCAGCGAAAATAATAATGGAAAATATTGGCAAAAAATAAAATAAAAAGTAACATGAAATAAAACACAACCCGGAATAATTTGACTTTGGATAGCGCACATCTCTGGCACGCGGTGAATCAGGGATACTTACTGAGGAGCATAAAGATTTAAACAGCTACAGAAACAATGGAGGGCAGACTGTGGCATCCTGAATACTGAACAGTGTACGATGGAGAGATAACAGAGAAGATATTGACTGCACAGTACAAAACGTAATCACTGCCAAAGAACGTGGGAATGCCCAAATATTGTCCAGTTAAGCCAGTAAGCATGGCAGCAGGGGAATGCCAGTCCACATATACCAGAAAGGGTTTCTGTGGCACAGAGGTATTGCAAAACAATGCACATGCCTTAAGGCGCTGAATGGAGTTCGGTTACACTCTCCACTTAGAAAATCTAATTTCCGAAAAAGGGACATCCGAAAGCTCCTTTTCGGATGTCCCTTTTTCGATTACTTACCCATTCAGACTTTTTTTTTTTAATGAATGCGTGAGTATGCCGTTCACTTTCGCAATTTGCGATATCCCTCCGGCGTTAGCGATATCCCTCCGCCGCGGACTTGGAACAGGTGAGTAAACTATCTGTGTGGAGTAGGGAGGGTTAGGGTCAGGCTGTAGGGGATTGAGGGTTAGGGTAGTGAGAGGGGAGGGTTAGAATTAGTGAAAGGAATGAGGGACTTTTTTTTTATCACTTTTCGGACTAAGGAGCTTTCGGAGATCCATGGATCAATTGCTATGCCTCATCGAGGCAGAGCAATCGAAATCCCATCCAGTACGCAACTGGCTGGGGAGGAAACGGCCGATTCGAAAATCGGCCGTTTGGACCGGAGCCCCACACCCAATGGAGTTACAAGTCACATCAGAGGTGAGAGTATGCCAGCTGACCTGAAGTTTTTTACTGCATGACATGCACGGGTGAGCATTATACTAAATGTTTTTTTTGTTTTTTTTTATATGTTTTTTATTGGAGTCAATGCAATTTCACATACAACACAGTGCAGTTTAAGATACAATTTCTCACAACACAATTTTGCATTGTCCACAAGCTCAATTAGTCAATTCCACACATAGGCATATCAGCATTAACATATATATATATACATATCAGTAAAACCCAACATAAAAAATTATAAGTACATAAAAAAGGGACTCCTGGGCACGGGCATGTAATGTAATAACACCGCTTTCAGCCGAATGATACAGGGCTGTATTCAGAGATCCGTATTTTTGGCGATTTCCGTGCGTATTTTTAAGTACGTTTAAACTGCGCATGCGTAGTAACTTTTTATACGCTGTTCACGTAGACTATATGCGCGAAAGTGCTAGCGGATGGACGTGGGAAAGTCCACACGGAACTCCCATGGAAAATACGCACGGATGAATTTACATAGAAATGGGTGGGGGGGGCATTTAAATGACGGGAAGTGGACGCGATTACAAAGATACGTACGGACGGAGGACACATATGCTCGGAAATGGCCACGGAAAGTTACGGCTGGTCTATGGAGGCGGAAGTCTCCGTGGGCACGGAATAGCAAGGGGGGTGACTGGGGTTTTGGTGGGTGTTACTTGCTCCGTCCGTGCGTATATTTGCGGACCGATCGCCGGACGGATCCCTGAATACGGCCCTACACTTACTAGTCTGGTTATTGGAGGGTCATTTTCATAAATTATCAGTTCGTACCAGTAACTATTTACAAAGAATTTGTAAATCTGTTAATATTATTAGGCATTGTATCAATGAAACTCTCCCATGGAAATGGTGCTCGCGCTTTGCTTTACCCAGCGATGCTTCCAGCCAGCCTAGTGTGAAGATATTAAATCGCTTGTCACAGAACATTCTGATGGTAGGAGGGGACTCTTGTATCCACATCTGCAGGACACATTTTCTAGCGACGGCTGATGTTATTAATAGGAGCTTCTTACTGTTCTTAGTATAACGAAGCGAACTAAATGATATTTGAACATTCGGTTAGGGCAGGGTTGGAGTTACGATTAGGATGCTGTTGGGGGTAGGATTAGGATAAGGCTGTGGAGAAGGGACTGTTAGGGTTAGGCTGCAGAGAAGGGACATTTGGACATCTGGGGGTAGATCCAGAACTAAGTACGCTAGCCGCTGACGCTGTTTTGTATGTACTGCGCATACGCACGGCTGATGTCACGCCACGTAACTCTGAACATACGTACCAGCCTCGTCTCAGTAATTATTAACGACGGGGCGTGACATCCATACAACACCCATAATTATGCTTCGGAGGCCGGGTGAGGCATTTAAATCGTACAGTGTGGGCGTGCTTAGACGTGTAGCATGTACGTAAGTCAGTACTTACGCAGCATAAAGTTAAGGTAGGGTTCGGCAAACGTGAAATGGCCAAAGTACGTAGGAGCGAGGGAAGTGCCTAGAAAATACGCTACTTCTGGAAACGTAATGGAAGCGTAGCTCTGGATCTGTCCCCTGCATAGTACGTTAGGGCTGATGTTAGCGGTTATTGTACTATCCACATGTCTCCTCCTCCTGCGGAGCGGAGGAACTTGTGCTCTGTGACGCATCAGTCTCGCCGCCGGATTATCATCCAGGATGTAATTCTGCAGAGACGGGAACCAGAAACATCCCGTTAAAGCGTCACCTCTTTCCAAAAGGGAGGCATTTTCCAATCTTATATTCACAGATCCGTATTTACTATGTGCGCCTTTTTACGTAGCAAGGCAACACCCACGACACTCCCCTAGCACGGACGGTTTTTCGCCTCCATAGGGCACCCTTAACTCTACATGTGTATTCAACTAACCGCGCCCTCAAAAGCCCATTTAAATACTTCGACCGTACGGAAAACAACCACGCCCCTCCGTACGTATGCGTAAATACTATGTCATTTGCGTGGAAACTGCATGCGCCGTTAATCCACTCCTAAAAATACGCACGCATCCCCACGCGAAAATGTATCTGAGAAAACGGCCCTTAGTGATCGGAAAACGCCATTTGTCGGAAGTTTGTATCTGGTCTGTCGAATATCACAAAAATGACTATAGATTATTCATACAACACGGCTGAGTACTTACGCACCAGCTGTTCTTGTATAGGGATTCAGAGACGCAGTTACGTACGCCTTGGTATCCCGTGTACGTGCTTGGTTTTGTGATCTGGATCAGGCTCTTAACGTTGTTTGAAGATAACGATGGTCTGAATTCACAGTTAAGTAATTTTCGTCTTACGTACGCACGCATGCATAACTTATTTACACTATGTACCATTTCTGTACGAAGATTGTGTAAGCGCAGTCTAAAGACCTCGCTTACGTAATCTACATACAGAAATGGTAGGTAGATAACGTAATTACACATGCGTAGTAGCTCAATTTTCAAAACAACGTACGTAAGACAAAAACTACGGAACTGTGAATCCGGACCGATATCAGTGAATAGTAATTGTGCATCAAATGGACCTAATTGCACATATTAATTATCTTCCTTTCACCTTTCAGGGAACATTTTACCTCTGATCCAGCAACAGCATCATGACAATATAAGCACAGAAGAGAGGATTCCTCCTGGTTCCACTCACTGACGGGTAAATTATTCACAATCAGCCATTGTTTGTAGTCAGTCGGTGCATAATAAACATTGTTTGGATTATGCAATCACTTAGCGGTGTAAACTTGTTTTAGAAAAACAAAGGAAACAAACAGAGACGGGGAAATTAAGATAAAAACAAAAGCTCCGTTTAAATAGACAATTGCAGTTGGATTCCTGGGAAGGTGTAAGAAAGCCTTTGGGAGTCTCTCGTTGTTGCTTCTGTCTGGTGTAAATAAATATAAAGGGCTAGATATAGAGTGAGACGTAAAAAACAAGTGCAGAAAACGAATGGATCCCTCACAAGTGATTCAGATGGGAAACTGAGTTTGGCTCGGGATCCAATCAAAATGAAATCTACTTGATCCAATCAAAATGCAATCTGCAGCTTTCACCAGAGACACGGATTGTGCTCTTGAGTGGGAGAAGTTTAGTATTATATTGTTCAGTATTGGGGTTGACCTGTTTTCTTAGATAACTACCAGTCTTTGATGACATCTTGGCATCCATGAAAATTACCGCCTCCACAGGCCTCATCATACCGCAATGACTTTTGGAGCTGAAGGGAGCTCAGGGAGGTTGCCAAACACTTCAGGGAGTCAGGGAGATCTCCCACTCTTCAGGGAGTTAGGGAGATGAAACACTCTTTTGGGAGTTAGGAAGATCACCTACTTTCATGGAGTCAAGGAAATCACCCACTCTTCAGGGAGTCAGGGAGATCACCAACTTTCAGGGAGTCATTGAGATCAGCAGCTCTTCAGTTAGTCAGGGAGATCACCCGGTCTTCAGGGAGTCATTGAGATCAGCACATCTTCAGGGAGTCAGGGAGATCACCCACTCTTCAGGGAGTCAGGGAGATTACCCACTCTTCAGGGAGTCAGGAATATCACCCGCTCTTCAGGGAAATCACCCAACCTTCAGGAAGTCTCGATATTCAGGGAGAGTTGACTACTTTAAACAATAGACTCTCCATTCACCAGAAGGCTGGGTTCTTTTTTTTTTTTCTTTTTCTTTTATTCTTTTTTTTTGTGTCGTTTGTTTAAAATAGATAAGACGGTAATGACAAAGGACCGAATTCACAACCACGTGTTTTAATAAGGTACGTGCCGATTTATAAGTGCAGCGGTAATGCGAACGCGTAGTAAATTTTTTATGCTATCTTCGTAGCGTTTCATTACGTAGATTGCGTGCATGCGGTCTTAAAAGGCCGCATGTATGCAATCTACGTAACGAAATGCTATGTAGATAGTGTAAAAAATGTACTACGCGTGCGCATTACCGCTGCACTTATAAATCGGCACGTACCTTACTAAAATACGTAGGACCGGATCCAGATTTAAGATCGTCAGGTGGTTTGCGTAAATCACCTGACCGAACTGAAGGGCGCATGTGCCCTCCAGATGTTACGCTAGGATTACTATAGTAACTTTGTTCCTTCCGAGCCCATTTGCGTACAAATGGGCTGTGCTTCCCTTCCGCCCACTAAAGCGGGCGGGGGGAAGCATGTAAAGTGTACAGTGTGGGAGGGGGCTCCCACACTGTAGCGGATCAGCAGTTGTATGGACCACTGATCCGCCCGTCGCATTTAAGGCAGGCTTATGGCAGCGTAAAACTCCCCTCTGTCTCGCGTAATTTCAGACCCCACGCGCACGGAAAGCGCGCGGGGGTCTGGATCCGGTCCGTAGTTGTTAATCCAGTTCCAAGAATTTAGATGGCTATAGTAAAAAAAGATTTTTAAAATTTGTATTCAAGTAAAATTAACTCTGACATTTCATCAAGACTTTCACTTAACACAAAATTGTTTTGTTCTTTCAATTTTTTGCCCTTTTCTAGAGCAACATCTTTAATGGTTTACAGTTTTCTGTTATAATAAATGTTGTTGCTTAAGGGTCAACATTCTTTAACTCTAAATTCAATTTGGATGTATTTTTTTTGTTTTTGTTTTTTAAAGATGATGTTGAGGAACAGGGAGATTTTTTGATGTAGTTTTATTTCTTGGTGGTATTCACACCTCCTTTAAATATAAAGTTCTCTTTATTTATAGTTAAATTTAATTAAATCCGTTACCAATTATTTTATTCACAAGAAACAAAAGTCTAAATTGATCTTTAAAAAAACAAAAAAAAAAAAAAAAAAGCTTAATTTTGTGGAAAAAATCTCTTATATTAAACATTTATAAGACCAAGTTGCAATGCTGAAATGTCTACATAAGAGGACACATTGAGTATGTGTAGCTTTTTGATTTTATTTTTTTCTTATGTTCCAATTGAATTACCCTTTGTGTATTATTATGCTATTACCAGCTTTGTGGTGTTAATTTCTCAATAATAAAAAAAGCAGAAAAGAAAACATTTCAATCCTACAAATGAAAAGCTGGGTGTCTGCCAAATCATGAAAGTATATTTCGTGACTTATATTTGCATATCTCTAATAGCATATAATAACATTTTCCACTTCAGTCAGATTTGAAAAGGTGCTTGAAGAGGAAATTATACCCAAAATAAGTTGGACTTAATTACCTTCCAGAAAGTGCAATCTCTCCTGTCACCGTTCTCCCTGATATATTGGCAGCTGCAAACTTTCAATCTGATTTAATAAAACACTAAAAATGAATTAAGAGGGAGCGCTCCAAATCCATTTGCAAAAACCTTCTTATGGAATAACTAGCGGGGCTGAACTGGATCCAGACTCCTGCAGAGCGAGCATTTTATGACGCCATTTCTTTTTGGCGACTTGTGCGCATTCTATCTTTCTGATTTTCTTTGATGCGTTCTGAAAGCAGAGAGGCCAGCAGTCACAAATCTAAATTAACAGTAAGGACATTCTAAGCAATACTACAACCCATTTCTTTTTTTAAGCAGAGGTGGAGGGTCACGGAGATGAAACGCGTGAGGACACTAATCTCTCATGCCTTCGCAAGGAAGAATGGATACTGCGGGGATCCGCTATCGGAGCTCAGACCGTAAATCTGGATCTAATCTATTTTCTTAGATAAAGAACAATGAAAATAAAATTTTTATAAGCAAAGCACTTAGAACCAGCTCCAACTGTTCCCTGATTGCAAAGCGTTCAAATCTGATATTGACTATTTTTGTGTCTAGGTATGAGCACGAATCAGAAAACAATCTTCTCTATCCATGCCTCCTATGAATGATTTTTTTCCATTCAAAGGAACCGATTTCCAATCCAGATTTTCGCCATTTTATGTACGGATGTGTCGGAACACTTAAGTCAGGGAATCAGAAGTTCGTTGTAGCCTGGGGAGGAATTAGCAGATCTCTCACATGGATGTCAGGATACGGTGGACCTGGGATTATAGATCTGAGTTCATCTGATAATCGTAGATATGCGTACATAGAAATCACATGTCTGTATCAGAAGTTAGGATGAGACGGAGGTACATCACTCATTCAGTTCACAGGAGTCATAAACTCTTTCTCTAGGACACTAAATGGGTGAAGTCATCGCCATTTTCTGATCTCTGCAGGAAGCCGGTAGCTGCTAATAAGGTTAAAAAAAAAGTTTTAACGATTTCTGAATCCCAATTCATCTTTTCCCAGTAGGTGGGTTGCCATGTATGCAATTTCCCTCCATGTATGGCAGACTGTACCTTCTTTTTGGGAACCATTAGACTGGGCACTACTGTACCAAACTCATGCAACGATCGTATCAGGTTCTAGCAGTAGATTTGTCAGAGTGTCCATATGGGAAATCAGTTTGCATCTACACAGAGAAGAACCGGCCCCTGCAAATCTCAAAGACACCCCATACGATGGCAAAAGATGTTTCTGGATCCTGAAAATATATGTTGCATCACAAAGGACCAAACAATCAATTCCACTGCAATATTGCATTATTTATTAATGTATTTATAATTTTTTATAAATGCAGCTCTGTGTGTTTTCCTGGGGCTAATTCAAAGAAAAAAAACTAAATATTTGTAACTTTATACCTGGAAGAATTGTTGCAATTATTATTATGATTATTATGATTATTATTATTATATTTATTATATTAGAGTTGAGAAGTGATATTTCCTTGTCCAAGTCAAAATAACAGTTTAATAGTAAAGCTAGTCAGTATCTGTGTAATAGTAATAATAATAATAATGGCCCGTATTCACAGATATGCGTGTATAAATTACGCAAATATACGCACCTACGCTGCAAGGCAACACCCATGACACGCCCCTTGCTCGGATGCGTTTTCAGTGACTTCAGCCTCCATAGGGCACCCTTAAGTCTACGTGTGTAATTACGTGCATATATTACTTATGTATGTGTGTATTTATCTATCCGTGCCCTCAAATGCCCATTTAAATGCTTCCCCCCGTCCACTTTCACATCATTTCCACCGTCCGGATAAAAACCACGCCCCTCCGTATGTATGGGCCTGATCCAGCGCTACGAAAATTCGCACGACGGGCGAATGCGAACGTACGCTCGTCGTATCAACCTACACGCCCCCAGCACTCCCATAGTAAAGTCCCTGCTTACGGCGGCTATACCCTACACTGGGTACGACCGTCGGCCGTACGAAAATTCGCAGAAAATACGCTGAGAAAATACGCTTAGCACGCCCATACTGTACAATTTAAATGGCTACCCCCGCCTCCCAGTAGTAAAACGGGCGCCCAGCCGACCATCGTAAAAAAAATACGCCCAGCGAGCGAAAAATACGCTAACAATACGCCCGCTATTCGCTCATGACGCTCAGGCGACCGGAAGCTGTCATACTGGGCATGCGCATTGCAAATTTTTTGCCGAATTTTCGCATACGCTCGTCGTACGCTCGCTTGCGAGCGTTGCTCTGGATCAGGCCCTATGTCCCTAAGTGCGATTCACAAGTCCGTGCTGAAATGACTTATGTGTGTAAATACTACATAATGTCCGTGGAAAAAGTTACTACGCTCATCCGATCCTAAAAATACGGACGCAACCACCCGGAATATCCGGGAGACCCCCGGAATTTGACTAGTTTTCCCGGTATCCCGGGAGAGCCGGCAAACCTCCCGCAAGTCCCGACCAGTTTAATTGCAACTGTAAAATCCCTAGAGTTACTAGGGATGGGCGGGGCTTGATGATGTCATCAAGCCCCGTCCATCCCATGTAACGCTAGAGATTTCATGAATGATTGGCAGGGGGCGGGACTTAATGACACAATTTGCATAAATTGCATCACGCGATTTGCATAAATTGCATCAGTAAGCCCCGCCCCCTTGCAGCAAGCTATGGCTTCCCTCTGGTTTCTTTACAAAGTCGGCAACCCTGCAATAAGCAAAACCAAAGTATTCACCCTGCATGCAAAGAATACATTTAATTTAACTCCCTTTAAAATTAAACATGGGTTTGCCCAGGTGGAACTTTCCACCTTATCTCCTTTTATATTTGAACTCTGAATTCAGTCCAATGTGGCAATTAAAATTTTTATAGCAATTTTTATTAACAGAATTGCTAATGCTACTGTAAAACACATATCATTTCCAGCATGCAGTAACTTATACAGGATTCAGTTATAGTGGGGATAGGGGGAAGGGTTGTAATTGATTATGAATATTGATTAAGCCAAGATGGCCATTCTCTGGATTGGTAAAAGCATTTTCAATATATTTCTATTATAAAAATCAATTACTGTACAAATAAATGCCTAATCATTTCCAATTAATACTGTTTAATTCATGAGAAGATGTGAAATAATTGTTATTCTTCTGAAGCTTCACTGTTCTAATACTCCACAGTGAGCCGAAATCAAGTCTGAATATAGAACAGGAACTAGAGAATTTTTGTCTTTGAATCATTTATATCAAACTTTTATAGCCTGAAAAAAAAGTAATTAGTAATTTTCACTGAGATGAGGAAAAAAATTAATCAGGTTAAAAAAAAAGGTGCAGATGTGTATGGAATTTAGGCAGAGAAGTTGTCTCTTTTCTTTATCGAGAGGAGGCGTGTATCTTAACATTATGAATAGGAGGCGTGTCTTGTACTATTATCAGGCGTAGGTGTGTTTTGTTCTAATATGCAGAGGAGGTGTGTCTTGCACTATTATTCAGAAGAGGATGTATCTTGTTCTATTATGCAGAGGAGGTGTGTCTTGCACTATTATTAAGAAGAGGATGTATCTTGTTCTATTATCCAGAGGAGGTGTGTCTTGTACTATTATGCAGAGGAGGTGTGTCTTGTACTATTATTCAGAGGAAGGCGTGTCTTGTGCTATTATTATCCAGAGGAAATGTGTCATTTATTATTACCCAAAGAAGGTAAATTTTGTATCAAGTATAGGAGGCATGTCTTACACTATTATTAAGAGGAGGGCGTGCTTTGTACTATTATCCAGAGGAGATGTGTATTGTACAACCCAGAGGAGGCGTTTCTTGCACTATTATTCAGAAAAAGGCATGTCCTGTGCTGTTATTCAGAGGAGGTGTGTGTTTTTTCCCTATTTAGGTGTATCTTTCACCATTATTCCGAGGAGGATGTGTCTTGCACTATTATCCAGAGGAGGATGTGTCTTGTACTATTATTCAGAGGAGGTGAGTTTTGTACTATTATCCAGAGGAGGATGTGTCTTGCACTATTATCCAGAGGAGAAGCGTATTTCACTATTATCCAGTGGATGTGCGTCTTTCACTATTATTCAGAGGAGGTGTGTCTTTCACTATTATTCAGAGGAGGCGTGTCTTTCACTTTTATTCACGTTTATTCAGAGGAGGTGTGTCTTTTATTGTTATTCAGAGGAGGTGTGTCTTTCACTGTTATTCAGAGGAGGAGCGTCTTTCACTATTATTCAGAGGAGGTGTGTCTTTCACTATTATTCAGAGGAGGTATGTCTTTCACTATTATTAAGAGCAGGTGTGTCTTTCACTATTATTCAAAGCAGGTGTGTCTTTCACTTTTATTCAAAGCAGGTGTGTCTGTCACTATTATTCAGAGGAGGTGCTTCTTTCACTATTATTCAGAGGAGGTGTGTCTTGCACTATTATTCAGAGGAGGTGTGTCTTTCACTATTATTCAGAGGAAGACATGTCTTGTACTATTATCCAGTGGATATGCGTCTTGCATTATTATTCAGAGGAGGTGTGTATTTCACTATTATTCAGAGGAAGACATTTCTTGTACTATCTAGTGAATATGTGTCTTGCACTGGTATTCAGAGGAGATGTGTCTTGCACCATTATTCAGAGGAAGTGTGTCTTGCACTATTATTCAGAGGAGGTGTTATTATCATTCAGAGAAGTCATGTAATATATTTTTGGTACATAGTTTGTTTTACATAGATTGTGTTGTATTAACTCGTGACTGGGTCCTGCCATCAATAATTTATAATATGTAGGCAGTTACTACAGAGGGCGGTAAGTACCATGTTATAGAAGTTTATTTTTAAGTGTAGGGACCTATGTAAATGAGGTATCCTTGCAGCCGGGCAGTCACATTGGGCTGGATCCAGACCTTGTTAAGTGCATGAACTTAGTTACACCTGGGCTAAACCATGTTGAATTCGGGGGGAGTCAAGTTAATTGTATTCTTTGCATGCAGGGATTTATCTTTGAATTGCTTCCTGCACACAGATACTGACCAGCTTTACTATCACACTGTTATTTAGACTTGGGATAGGAAACATCACCTCTCAACTCTAATACTGTTTGCAACAGATGAAATATGACTCCCCTGCAATCAACATGGTTTAGCCCAGGAGTAACTAAGTTCATGCACTTAACAAGGTCTGGATCCAGCCCTAAGTGCCTTGTATCCTCCAAGTAATAAAGCCTTTTCAAGTATAAATGACTACAATTCATAGTAGCTTCTTTTATTTATCTTTTATTATTCAGACTAATGGTTGGCCTTGATGTTAAGTTTGTACTTTGCCTGGAAATCTGTTAAAAATGAGACTTGATATAACTTTTAGATTCATTAGAGTTCGCATGTGACCTGTTTTTATACTTTATCCAAATTTATCTTTAACTTTAGTCTAAAGCTCAAACTGCAACAAAACAGTTTTAAAACCTTTTACTCTGTAATCTGTAATTGTGACAATATACAATATTTTGCCGTAAGAAATATGACAGAAACAGCCAGAAATCGACTAAAAAGCTGCGCAGTTTACATTTGATTAGTTCAGTTTTCCCAGGGGATCAATACCCAGGTTGTGCACAGACACACAGCAGCCAGACACAACACAGATACATTCCTATATACACCGCCTTTCCCCACGATCCAAGCGCAAGTTCACTTCTTTGTATAATGATGTGAGCGTTTCAACGACATTGCAAATGTATTCTTTGGACCCTGACCAAAGAGCTATGAATGTACGGACTTTGCTATCCTATAATCTGCATGGAGGCGATCAGTGCAAGCCCCCCTGATCTCCTATTAGTGCACTCTAACTTAAGCATTCAGCAGAAACCCTTCTGGGTGAAATACGGGGTTACGTGCAGGGTCGCCTACTTTTTATTTCATCCCTTGGGAAGGTCTCGGAGGGAAGAAATAGATTCCAGTATGAGGGTGGGGCTTAATGATGCCATTTATGTAAATCACATCATTAAGCCCCACCCCCTGTCCATCACTACTGTAACCCCTTGTGTTTTGGGGGGTGGACGGGGCTTGATGATGTAATCAAGTCCCGCCCATCCCTAGTAACTCTAGAGTTTACAATAGAGATTGACAGGGAGCGGGACTTGCAGGAGGACTGCCCAAATTTTGAGTCTCCCGGATATTCCGAGGCAACCCTGGTTGTATGTACAATTTAAATACTTATGCACACCCACAATGCATGTCTCGTATGCACAGGGAGTGGGCCAGCCCCCCGAGGGGATACTGAATGCCTCATAGAACGCAGCACTGGATGGCTCCTTCCCGAGCAGAATTACCTGTGCTACGCAAGAGGCTTAAATCCTGTGAGACACCCTCTATTGATACTTAATTAGTTACAATTGCAATCAATGCAGAATATATATAATTCATTTATGTTAATATATATTTGTATTGCATTCGGAAGGCTATGAAATAGGTTGTGGATTGTAAGCCCTCCAGGTCATTAGATATCTGGATTTAGACATGATCTGTGTCTGCTGCAAACACTTAGCCATAATCTGTGCACACGTAGGTGAACGTTAATTTAAGGATTAGAGATAAGAGATTGTATATTTTGACGACGTTCGTCCGATCCTTCTGTATCTTGTGGCTGCAAGTGGTCAGAGCAATGAGTTATGTGTGGATCTGGGTCACTACAATGGGTGCGGTTTGCAGGTACAATAGTCTGTTTTGTGATAGACCATCGCGCAGTAATTGAATTGTGACCTCCATGTTGTGACCGCGGCAGTCATGAAGGGTGATCCGGCGACAGGTAAGCACTTATTATCCCTAACCTTAGCCCTCCCCTAACTGCTCATGTCCCACAGCCTAACCCTAAGGGCCTCATTTACTAAGGTCGATGTTGGCCAAATCGCCCCAAAGTCCCGGGACTTTAGCTGTTTTTGTTCCATCATCGTATTCACTAAAGCCAAAGCCCCGGGACTTTGGGCTTTTTCACAATCAACTCGACCAACATCGCAGTACCCTCGCAGTCCTGACTTTTGTAATGCAAAAGATATAAAACGGTGGATTCACTAAAGGCGATTTAACTAAATTGCCTCTAGTGCAGTCTGTGAGGGCTGAAAAAAAAGCGCCTCCTGTGTATGGCACTATCACAGAAAGTGACACACACTTTAATAGAAAAACACATGTCAACATAGTTGACATGTGTTTTTCACAAAGTAAAAAACACAAGATGCATTATTGTATGCTGCCGACGCATATACTACTATAAGACAAAGCATGGCCACGTTTTTGTGGCCATGCTAATCCTTATAGTAGTGTAAGTGATAAAATGATACAATGTAATGTGTAATGTGTCCCTAATAAAATAAAACATTTCCCCCAATAAACATTACATTACATTACCTAACAATACATTGTGAAACATGAATAAAATGTAAAAAAAGAGTTCCTTTACTGTTAATGTAAACTATAATGGTGGCCAACGTTTAAAAATGTAAAAAAATGTCTATTGTGATTTGTAAAATATGTAATAAAATAATAAAGTAAAGTATCGACTCACCGTTGGGATGATTTGCTTGGAGTCTCTTCTTTCTTTGAAGTTCTTATAATGTAGAATGGATATGCTTATCAGCTTGCTAGAAGAGGATGGTCCGGTGCTTGCAGCTGGTCTTCTGGCACTTGCATCGACGTCCTCCTTCTTCAACTTCTGGGCCGCCTTTATTAATGACCGTTCTGTCACTAGAGAGCACCCTTTTATAGAAATATGACGTCCTATATATTATGGGGATCTATGGGGGTGAGCACTCTAGTGTTTATGACGTCATATTTTCTATAAAAGGGTTCCCTCTAGTGACAGAACGGTCATTAATAGCGGCGTCCCAGAAGTGGAAGAAGGAGGACATCGTGGCAAGTGCCAGAAGAGGCCGAAGACCAGCTTTCCCTGCCATGGAGCTTCTTTCATGACATGGCGGGCAAGCTAGATTGTAGCCCATTAGTCAATCAATATCCTTTAGCAGGTGCCAGGTTCTTTCAGAGATCAGACAATGGAGCTGACGTCACTCACGTTCACAGAATGAGTCATACACTCACTATGTAGGAAACTGAATGGGTGATGTCAGATCCATTGTCTGATCTCTGCAGGAAGCCAGCAGCTGCTAAATGGTAAGTAAACAACCTTTTAATAATGACGGAGTTCTTATATCTCTCCCCAGCAGGTGTGCCAGTCATGTATGGAATTTCATGCCATGTATGACGGACTTTTTCCTGTTTTGGGGAAAGGTTTAACAGGGCACAACTTTACCATAGAATAAAGAACCTTAATAAGAGCAATGGAAATATAACGTGGGTGGATTTATGTATAGCCAGTTATGTAAAAGAGTTACAATCAAATACAACATGTACTGGTTAGTATTTTACAATACAATAAAGAAATTTATAGTGACATCTATACAATGAAGGTAGAATCACAGTAACCACCACATAATACGGGGGAAATCCAAATGACTACCACCCAGTACTGTGAGCATCTTAGTGACCACCTCCCAATACTGAGAGCATCCTGGTGACTGCCACCAAATACAGAGAGCATCCTAGTGATCAACACTTAATACTGAGAGCATCAGAGTGACAGGCACCAATACAGAGAGCATTCTAGTGATCACCATCCAATACTGATAGCGTCCTAGTGACTGCCACCAATACCGACAGCATCCTAGTGACCTCCAAATGCAAAACAGAGAGCATCCTAGTGACATCTATTTTATACAGATAACATCTTTATGACCACCAACCATTACTGCGAACTTCATCTCATCAAACAAAACAGGGACTCCTGGATTGCCTGAAGAAACCACCAGCCTACCAGGAGAAGTCCCTTTAAGTCCTATGAGCAATCGGCCCCTGAAGCAAAGCATTGGGAACAACATCACGTCATACAGGCAAGAGGTATACATTTGGTGATAAACCTGAAAAAGGTCTTCTTGGCTACTGCAAAGCAATACTTTTCAGACTCATGTGAGCTTAATTCTAAGCATTTTCTGACTGTGAGTCAATTCCAGTATAATTTAAGAATAAGAACCCAGCCCAGCTATGCTATATAGCAAAAGAATTGCATGACTCTGAAAATTAATACATTGCCTGCTCACACGATGGGCTGGATCCAGACCTTGTTAAGTGCTTGAACTTAGTTACTCCTGGGCTAAACCATGTTGATTTCAGGAGGAGTCAAGTTAATTGTATTATTTGCATGCAGGGATATATCTTTAAATTGCTTACTGCACACAGATACTGACCAGCTTTACTATCACACTGTTATTTAGACTTGGGATAGGAAACATCACCTCTCAACTCTAATACTGTTTTACAACAGATGAAATATGACTCTCCCTTAAATCAACATGGTTTAGCCCTTGAGTAACTATGTTCAAGCACTTAAAAAGGTCTGGATCCAGGCCGATGACAATATTATTCTAATTGCACTCATGTAATTATTCTGTGCATTAGTATTTTTGAACAATCCCCCAACGTTACAAATGTACGGTCTGATTCACACATAAGAAGGCTTTAAGAAGGTGTGGATATGCATGTACTGTATATACAGTATAAGCATGTATTTATAAGCCTGTATCCGCACCTATCTTGAAGCTTCCACCCCCGTCACCTCCCCCTTTTTTATAAGAACCTATGTCACTTAACAGAGCATAGGGCTTTCCTAAGTTCCCGTTCGTATTCTCCTTCTTAAGAAGAAGAAAACAAACGTTCTTACCCCTCCCCCGTCCTCCCCGGCTCCTTAACATACCTCCCCCCCTCCCACTCTTCTTAAATCGTCCCAGAGGCTGCCATGGCCGAGCCTCTTTCTAACGGCTAAAGTACACGCGGTCTTTACAGACGGCACATACTCAC
>WWET01002093.1:7473-18825 GCA_011038615.1 Limnodynastes dumerilii
GGGCGCAAAAAGCTATGTTTGCTTACCAAAAAATTTGGGCTTGGGCCGGCCCTGCTTACATTCTATATTGAAGACTGGTGACACTTTGTTTAATTTGAGTCCACCTGTTGGAAACTTTGGGACTTTGATATTTTCTTTTTTGAGCATTCCAATTGGGAGCCGTCCATACTTATCATACCTCTTATGGTTGTATATCATCCATTTCCAGCTAAGGACTAATTCATAGAATCATTTGAGATATATTAATTATATGGTTTTCCTCAGAATCTATCCGATTATCCATAGTGTTTATATTAAGTATTTTCTTTAATACATTTTGTATGTTTTCCATGAATGCTGCTGTTTTCAATTGATTTGTGATATTATTTTTGATTGGGGTATATACATTAGTGCAGCACTGTTGTTTGTATTTACATTATTCTTAGATTGGCTCCCTTTTAGTGCAGCATATCTTATAATATTTTACTATGGAGCAAACAATTGTTATAGAGGACCAGATTTAGAATTGGAAAATAACAGAGGAAAGTTACACCTGGGCAAAACCATGTTGATTTCAGGGGCAGTTAAGCTAATTTTATTCTTTGAATGCAGGGAGAATACTTTGTTTTAGCTCATTGCACACCAGGGCCGTTTCTAGGGGCGGGCGTGCCGTGCGATCGCACGGGGAGCGCCACAAGCTGATTTAAAGGGG
This sequence comes from Limnodynastes dumerilii, assembly GCA_011038615.1. Taxonomy (NCBI): domain Eukaryota; kingdom Metazoa; phylum Chordata; class Amphibia; order Anura; family Limnodynastidae; genus Limnodynastes; species Limnodynastes dumerilii. The sequence continues at coordinate 8,165 of WWET01002093.1, forward strand.
GACGCAGAGGCGGGCTGGGCCGTGGGGCATGTGCCCCAAGGGCCGCATTGCCATTTTGTGTTTTAGGGCCGCCTCCCTGGTGGTCTAGTGCTGCCCAGCTAGTGGTGACTGCTCAGCTGCAGCGCAGAGGCTGTGTCCCACCTAAGCTTGGCAGCCAGACGGAAAAGAAATCTAAGCTGCAGCAGGACCAGTGATGCTTCCATGTCAACAGTCTGCAGAAAGGGGGGTGGGGCCAAAGCTTCCTGTGATGCAACCATGTGACCAGTCTAGAGAGCGGGGGTGGAGCCAGAGCTTCCTGCAGTTCACTTCCTGGTGAACTGACTCCCTGCTACTGCTGTACAGTACATCAGGTACAGAGATGTGTGTGTTTGTGTGTATGAAACATCAGTGTGTGTGTGTCTCATCAGGTATTGTGTGTGTGAGTGTGTGAAACATCAGTGTGTGTCATCAGTGTGTGTCACACAGTGTGTGTTACAAAGAGGCTTTATTTTATTTCTTATAGCTTTTGGGTGGGCCTCTGTTATCTGCCCCCCATAATGATATTATGTGACCCATTATTATTATTATTATTATTATTATTATTATTATTATTATTGTCAGGAACAAGTATGATTCCTATATGAAATGTACAATATTTCTCTATTACTTATTGTTAAGAACATACACATTTAATGAATGCCATTTGTCACCTCAAGGGGTGTGGCTGAATAACCAAATCTCCCTCTAGGAGTCAGGCAGAGAAGAAGAGGTCTGATACCATTCACACCTAACCTGGCTTCAAAAGGGACATTACAGACAAAAGACTCCACCACCCCAGGGGGGATACCTCAGAGAGGCCTCTAGAGGACATGCAGAAATTTGACCAGTAATTAACCCTAGGATCAATATTTGTGGAAACCCCAAACTTTAGAGAAATATGACACTTGCTCCGGTTGGCAATACATATAATTTGGGAGTCGGTGACATGTTTGGAAAGAGCCTTAATAAGCCACAGGGCATGTATATATCCTAACCAGGCACTGTTTGGTAGCGAATTGTCTGTCATACTCTCAGGGATGTGAATATCATACTTGTATCAGTGGTACAACCACTGATAGGCAGAAATATGATTTCATCCCTTTAGTTACCAAAATCAGAGGGGCAGGTTCCAGAAGCTCAGACCAGCCCCATACTGAGGTCACAGACTGCTAACCAATGACCTCTCCTTGGCAGGGGGAGGAGAGATAGACTGATAAGGTACATTTAAATATGGAATCAGCCCAAGGCTGAGGGTGGTTCCTTGTGGGGTCCAGTTTGCCAGTCTAGGGGGTCCAGTTTGCCGTGCCAGTCTATTATCCATTGTTCTGCTAAGCCCCTAGCAAAGAAGTAATCTCAACATAGGTGATTATTTTCTGTTTTGCTCCTTTTTATTTCAAATTGCTTGTATGACTTTTTATTCCGTCTAGTCCTGTAACCTTTTATTGTTAAACATCTTTTTTTATGTAAATAAGCATTGTGCCTTTTTATAGAATAAATATTTCCTTAATTTTTTGCCTTATTCATATTTGCTCTTAAAGCCCTACTCTCTGAAGAGAACTTGAATGCTTTGGCTTCTGTACTGTAACTGATTGGAGGAATAATTCACAAGGTGATCATTCCAATAACAAACGTTATTAATCCAGGGAGGTTTATAGGAATAAGGTCACGGGGTGATAGGTTCTGTTCAGTGTGTGATAGTTTGTGGATAGGTTTGCGTTAACCTTTAAAAGCGCGTGGTGGCAGCTTGTATATTTGGGGTAAATATAGAGATTTCCCCTAATAGAAGTGGGTGGTGCTAGAAGATTAAGGTGAATTAAACTTGCTAGGCCCCCAGGTAAACGTAAATTTGGGTTTCCAAGTCGGGGATTATGACGTAGGTTGTCCGGGTTCCTAACAATTATTATATTATAAATATTATATTATCTATGGGCTATTAATATATAATGTAGAGCAGATAATATATAATGTTGGGGCAGATTATAGGTAATGTAGGGCAGGTAATATATAATGTAGGGTAGATAATATATAATGTAGGGCAAATAACAGGAAAGGTCCATTTTTCTTTTCCAAAAACTGCCACTAATCTTGATGTAATTTGCTTGCTCATTGTTAACTCAGAAGGCCTGATTCTGTTCCCTGTGATGTGCGGGACCTATTATGCGCGAGGGCAACATCACGACCATCATGCCTAATAGGTCCCACAAAAATCACCCTATTCTATTAGGATCTTTCCTCACCCACGTCGAGCGGTAAACAGGAACAGCATTATGTGGGTGATGTATTTTAGTTCTTCACAACCAGATGCATGCTGCAAACATCGTGCATGCAATATAGCCATGAAGACCTAAAAGTACAAATAAATAAATAAAGAAATACCTCCCTCGTAATAAAACACAAAATACCCCCTTGTATTGGTGTACTATAGGTAGCAGCAAGCCCTGGCTGCCATTAAACACTTGGGCATTCTGTTGCTTGTAGCACCTGTAGTGCACCGATAGAAGGGTGTATTATAATTTATTAAATTTCTCTCTTTTTTTTTTTTTTTACATTGAAATGTATAGTCAATATATGCAATGTTGGGCTCAAGAAAATCTGTTGGGCATGATGTTTGTATTAACTCTTGCTATAGAATGGTGCGATGTTGACATCCTGCCCAAACTATATGCAAATGTGCTAACATGGTACCCAAACGTAACATTGCATGGAATAGATTCAGGCACGGAGTATATTTATAATATAGAATCCAGTATAAGTACACACTAGAGCATGCCTGGGTAACCTGTGAGTCTCCAGCTGTTGTGGAACTACAATTCCCAGCATGCATTGTCAGGTATCAGCCATGCTATTGCAGTTAAAGCATGCTAGGACATGACACTCAGAGAGCCACAGGTTGATCAGGCTTGCTCTAGAGTTTTTCAAAATAGTGAAGGAACTTATTTAATAAGAAAATAAATTAATGCATGAGCCAGCATGACATACATCCTTCACTGTTTCCAAGACCTGAATGCCTTTCTTATATTATCTTTTATATAACATATAGAAATATATGTCACAATTTTGTGTCCCTCCACCAGACAAATGAAGAAAGAAAAGGAAGCAAAAAAGGTGAGAAGCATAAATGATGTAACTGAGCTTCCTGATACTTTTATATTCTATCTATCTATCTATCTATCTATCTATCTATCTATCTATCTATCTATCTATCTATCTTTATATATATTTATCTATCAGACATACGGACACTATGGGCCACTGCTGTGGGCTTGCTCCCCCAGTCTAAAGTATGCCAGCCAGTAGGGCAGCCTCGCTTTAGATACCACAGCCCTCCCCTGAGCAACGGTCACTTACACACCGGCTCACACAAACGCCGGTAGTGTCACATAATATCTGGGTATACAGAGCTCCTACAGTAGTCCTGTAGGACCAAATCATTTGCATTGAATAGCACTATAAGGTAGCGTTATTCATTGCAATAGATTTGATCCTATAGGGCTCCTGTATACCCAGTAATATTCATGCAGGAACTGGCTGCACCGCAGATGAAGGAGCAAGAGGCGAGGGAGAAGGTAAGTGAGTTAATTAATAGCTTTTTAATTTAAAAAAAATAGTTATTTAACATGATGCTGATCCACACCAGGGGGCACATAAGGAGACTGATCCATATAAGGGGGCACAAAAGGAGGCTAATATATTTATGGGGGCACATAAGGAGGCTGATCCTTAAAAAGGGGCACAGAAGGAGACTGATCCATATAAGGGGGCACAGAAGGAGGCTAATATATTTAAGGGGGCACATAAGGAGGTTGATCCATATAAGGGGGCATAGAAGGAGGCTAATATATTTAAGGGGGCACATAAGGAGGTTGATCCATATAAGGGGTCATAGAAGGAGGCTAATATATTTAAGGGGGCACATAAGGAGGCTTATCCATATAAGGGAGCACATAAGGAGGCTGAATATATATAGAAAGTGATGGCATATAAGAGCCACATGGCCCATCTAGTCTGCCCATTTGTTTATTCATAGAAACATAGAGTGTTGTATGAGCATACATGCTATTACATTTGCCCAACATCTTAACATCCATAGAAACATAGAAACATAGAAAGTGATGGCAGATAAGAGCCACATGGCCCATCTAGTCTGTCCATTTGTTTATTTAAACCTATACTGACCCTAGACCCTATTTACCCTCAATTTGGTTTACAATTTAGGATACCCTTACATTTATCCCAAGCATGTTTAAATTGTTCTACTCTATTGGCTTCAACCACCTCAGATGGGAGGCTATTCCACTTATCTATCTCCCTTTCAGCGAAGTAATTTTTCTGCACATTTCCTTTGAATCTACCACCCTCCGGTTTATATCCATGCCATTCTGTTCTATTATACCTTTTCTTAGTTTATATCCATGCCCTCGTGTTCTATTGCACCTTTTCTTTTGAAAAATGGTACCCTCCTCTAGCTGGTCACAAGCCTTGATGTATTTGAAAGCTGCTATCATGTCCCCCTCTCCCTTTTCTGCTCCAAGCTATACATGTTTAGTTCCTCTAGCCTTTCTTGGTATGATTTGTTACAAAGGCCATGGACCATTTTAGTTGCTCTTCTTTGCACAGTCTCTAATGTAATTATGTCTTTCTGGAGATATGGCCTCCAGAACTGAACACAGTATTCTAGGTGAGGGTGTACCAAATGACTTATAAAGGGGCATCACTACTTCTCTCTTTCTGCTACTAATTCCTCTCCCTATGCAACCAAGCATCTGACTTGCCTTACAAGGGGCACAAAAGGAGGCTGATACATATATAAGGAGGCACAAAAGAGGCGGTTACATATAAGGGGGCAAAAAAGGAGGCTGATCCATATAAGGGGCACAAAAAGAGGCTGGACACATATATGGGGCGCAAACGGAAGCTGCACACACAGCAACTGGCAGAAGTGGATTACTAGGCACATACACAACATACCTTTTATAAAATAATTGATTTAATTATTTACATATTGATTTTTATTTTATTTTTTACTTTTTTAAGGATGGGGAAGCACCAGAATTTTTTTCCGCCCCGGGCTCTGCTAGGTCTAGAAACAGCACTGTTGCACACAGATACTGACCAGCTTTACTTTAACACTGTTATTTAGATTTGTGCTGGGAGACATCACCCATAACTATAATAATGTTTGCAACTGATCCAGATGTAACCTTCCTCTTTTATTTTCAAACAGTGAATCTGGTCCAGAATTATACATATAATTTCCATCCTACATGCTGACTAAAACTGGCCACACACTAGAGCGATTATCGTCCCAAACATAATTATCGTGGATTGGGCCAAATATCGCTCTAGTGTGTGAGAAAGATTAAAAAAGAAAAAATGCTGATAAAACGTTCCAAAAACGCTAGGGTCCGATTGTCTATTAGCTGTGATTTTTGGAGGTGCCTAGTATTTTGCAGCACTCTGCCCTCTCTCCCTCTGTGCAAAATGACTGCCGGACAGAACCTTTCACACTGACAGGCTGCAGCGCTGTGCAGGGCCGCCAAGAGAAATTCTGGGCCCCGGTAAAGCAGCTGAGCTCTGATTGGCTGCCTGTGCTGAGCTCTGATTGGCTGCCTGTGCTGAGCTCTGATTGGCTGCCTGTGCTGAGCTCTGATTGGCTGCCTGTGCTGAGCTCTGATTGGCTGCCTGTGCTGAGCTCTGATTGGCTGCCTGTGCTGAGCTCTGATTGGCTGCCTGTGCTGAGCTCTGATTGGCTGCCTGTGCTGAGCTCTGATTGGCTGCCTGTGCTGAGCTCTGATTGGCTGCCTGTGCTGAGCTCTGATTGGCTGCCTGTGCTGAGCTCTGATTGGCTGCCTGTGCTGAGCTCTGATTGGCTGCCTGTGCTGAGCTCTGATTGGCTGCCTGTGCTGAGCTCTGATTGGCTGCCTGTGCTGAGCTCTGATTGGCTGCCTGTGCTGAGCTCTGATTGGCTGCCTGTGCTGAGCTCTGATTGGCTGCCTGTGCTGAGCTCTGATTGGCTGCCTGTGCTGAGCTCTGATTGGCTGCCTGTGCTGAGCTCTGATTGGCTGCCTGTGCTGAGCTCTGATTGGCTGCCTGTGCTGAGCTCTGATTGGCTGCCTGTGCTGAGCTCTGATTGGCTGCCTGTGCTGAGCTCTGATTGGCTGCCTGTGCTGAGCTCTGATTGGCTGCCTGTGCTGAGCTCTGATTGGCTGCCTGTGCTGAGCTCTGATTGGCTGCCTGTGCTGAGCTCTGATTGGCTGCCTGTGCTGAGCTCTGATTGGCTGCCTGTGCTGAGCTCTGATTGGCTGCCTGTGCTGAGCTCTGATTGGCTGCCTGTGCTGAGCTCTGATTGGCTGCCTGTGCTGAGCTCTGATTGGCTGCCTGTGCTGAGCTCTGATTGGCTGCCTGTGCTGAGCTCTGATTGGCTGCCTGTGCTGAGCTCTGATTGGCTGCCTGTGCTGAGCTCTGATTGGCTGCCTGTGCTGAGCTCTGATTGGCTGCCTGTGCTGAGCTCTGATTGGCTGCCTGTGCTGAGCTCTGATTGGCTGCCTGTGCTGAGCTCTGATTGGCTGCCTGTGCTGAGCTCTGATTGGCTGCCTGTGCTGAGCTCTGATTGGCTGCCTGTGCTGAGCTCTGATTGGCTGCCTGTGCTGAGCTCTGATTGGCTGCCTGTGCTGAGCTCTGATTGGCTGCCTGTGCTGAGCTCTGATTGGCTGCCTGTGCTGAGCTCTGATTGGCTGCCTGTGCTGAGCTCTGATTGGCTGCCTGTGCTGAGCTCTGATTGGCTGCCTTTCTGTCTGTCAGGAAATCGTCCCCAGCGTTGCTGCAGGACGTCTCCCACTGACACCAATGGTGACTGTGCCCGGGGCTGAGAACGGACCACAGCCCCCCTACCCCCTCACATACTCTAAACAGAAATAAATAAAGCACATTAATAAAGGGAAGGGTTTTTAAAAGTTTTTTTTATTTTTTAAAAATTTTTCAGTGCTGCACATTCCCGGGCCCCTCGTCAGGTCCGGGCCCGGGTAATTAGTAACCCCCCCCTCTCTGCGGCACTGGCGCTGTGTCCTCTCTACCTATGTCTGGGTATACAGCACTTTTTTGCAGCCAGCCAATAGGCTAGCTGCAGGCTCTCCAGCAGAGATTATCACCCCCAGCCTCTGCTGTGTGTGGGACCTTTTCCCAGGGGAAAATCATTCCGTGTACTGGCAAGCACACACTGGGAGCAATAATCTCTCTAGTGTGTGCCCAGCTTAACAGGTGCTTCCAATGCCAAACTGAACCTGCATATATTGATTTGCATTTCAGCAACATGCTCAGCTCTGCATATATGTGCACCTCTTATGTGTAAAACCCCCGTCATTACCAACTAAGCAAGCAAGGGATTCAGCCTGTACACGTTTGAAGACAGCCATCTGTCCTAAGTTCAATAATATATGATGGGTACACTAACACAGGAGCCAATGCCTTGTGATTATTCAAATAATTGACTTTGTTGCGTCCTTTCCTTAGAAAAGTAAAACATTCTAACTTAGTTAACAACATCAATACAGTAAAAGAAAAAAAAAGTTGAACATTCCTTTGTGTATGTGTTATGTCTTTGACATTAGACAACTAAAATTGCGTTATACTTCAGCTAAAAAGAAACAAAAATAATATCAAATGGAAATCTGACATGTTACACAATACAGAGCTCTCGATTTAAACCCTAAACAATAGAATATCATTTGCTTCGCTATTCAGACTTTACTCTGTTCAACAAATTATAAGTAATGTTTGAGTTGTGTGGAAAGGGTAAAAGTGAAGGTAGAAGGTGAGCATAGATCAAGGATTTATTAAAGATAGGTACAAAAGCAAAAGTTAGTGGAGATGTGCGAATTCTCTTTTGTAGTCTCAGATTAATAAAATGTGGAGTAGTCTCTGTGCAGGTTGTTTTACTGTTTGTGATATTTCTGAAGCAACATATTATTACAATATAGAGTCCTAATTGTCCTCTTATGTGTGATAGATCCCTGGACTGGTTACTATAAAGCTGTTCCTCGTGAAAGAGTTCATCATCGTTTGCAGATGTTGTATTTCTTCTAGTTAAGTTTGTTCATAATAATGTTTGAAGGCTACTCCTACATGGGCAAATCCTGCTCATGCTCAGAGTATGCCGACAGAGAAAGTACCTAGATAAGACTCATGCCCTTTGCCCTACGTATAATACTCAGTTCACTCATGTGCAGTACCTATACGCTAATATGACCAGTGGTCTATATAAACTGTTGTTTAATAAACCTTGGAGATGCTGTTACATCCAGCTTGTTTGTGTCACTGTCTCAATGGCTGTAATCTATAGAACTGATAATGTCATACTGATCACTTAACGTTTATCTTTTACACTAGCGGTAACATGAACTTGGTATCCTTAGTGATAAAAGTAGTCTGTATCAGCATTGTCTCACCTGGTGTGCCCTAAAAGGGTAGGAGCACAGTTGTACACAATAGTATATAAAGTACAAAATTGTAAAAGAGGCTGAAATGGACCCACTAGGGCTTAAGCAGGATGCACTTGATTGTGCCTAGAAAGAAAGGTAAAAGTGCAACCAGTATTAGCATGGGTTCAGCTGTCAGATAGTCTTAGGACTAGTGTTAAAACAGCTTGTTGTCACTGAGGGCTGGATCCTGACCTAATAACAGCAGAGAACATACACAAGTCATTTGCGTAAGTCCCCAAGTCTGCCAAGTAACATCGGTGCGTGCCAGATGTTACGCTATCGTACCTTCAGACATACGGAACTGAGTTCCTTCTGGTATGCATGCCGTATGCCTGTCATATAGGTGAGGATAGGCATTTAATTTAAGAGGCAGGACAAGCCAGATACACATTGATGCAAATAAATGCGTAAAATTTAAGGTAGCCTTCTGGAAACATACGTGTCCAGAATTACTACCAAAAGAGGGGAGTAATGAAGGCATTTACTCCCCTCTACCATGCATAATTTCAGACCCCCTGCACATTCAGAATGCATTATTAGTATTATTAGCCCCTCCTTTAAATGAGTGCCAAAAATTTGCTTATCCTTTTTAACTCTTCCTTAAAGTTGGCTCACATATAAAATCTACTTTGCAGCAAACAGGAAAATAAATAATAGAGATTAGAATAGATAGCAGGAACAAATTTTCAGGCCCGTTACTGCTATGGTAAGATGGCCAATGTATCTAGCATGACCTTGTAGAAAGAGGGTAAGTAAAAGGATTAGAGTTAAATGAGGAAAGAGACTGGGGATTGGAAAGAAGCAGGGGGGAGGGAGTGGGTTTTTTGTTGGGTAAGAGGGGGAGTTGGGGTTGAAGAGGCTCAGGGGAATGGAGGGGCTGGGTAGACACAACTGAGAAGGTAAGAGAGAGTCTGGAGAGAGTCTGGAAGTGGATTATGGTGGAATATTGAGTAATATATCCCTAGTAAGAAAGGGATTTCATATACTCCCTAGTAAGGCTTAATGCACATAAGTAGCCTAATATGAGGCACATTGGGGGCATATTAAACTCTACTATGGGGATATATATAAGACTATTATGACAGCATATTGAACCTTATTAATATTAATACCTCTTTATATGGGCCTCACTAGGACGCAGTCTGTATGATATGGTAGTCAATAAGATGGAGTGCGTATTTGTGAGTTTCCTCCTGGTGCTCTTGTTTCCTTCCACACGTCAAACACATACTGGTAGTTTAATTGACTGTGGACTAAATTAACCTATGTGTGTGTGTATGTGTTATGGGCCTTAGAATGTAGCTCCAATAGGGAAAGGGACTGATGTGAATGTTAAATATTCTCTGTAAAGTGCTGTGGATAATTTGTGGTGCTATATAAATAAGCGTTAATAATAATAAAGTGTTATAATTCCTAGGATGCTGTCTGTATTGTTTGATGGTCACTAGGGAGCAAACTGTATAATTTGTCAATATAAAATATATTTAATAATAGTAATTTAGTGTACTTAAATGGATAAAGTAATGATAATTTGCAATAAAGATGTTTTAAGAGCGGCTAACCAAGTCACAGTGTCTAACTACTGGCCAGGTTTTCACCAGAGCCCATAATAGTAGGGATGGATTTGGCTGCAAGCCAGTAGCATGTCATGGCCCCAGTGTCCACTCTCAACAGTAACAGTGGCAGCACATATACTGTAGGTAATCACATTTAGGAGTAAAGAAACAACATTTAGGAGTAAAGAAACAACAAACAGGCCAGATAATTGGCAAGGTAAATATATATACACTGCTCAAAAAAATAAAGGGAACACTAAAATAACACATCCTAGATCTAAATGAATTAATTATTCTTATTAAATACTTTGTACTTTACATAGGTGAATGTGCTGAGAAACATCACACAAAAATTATCAATGAAAATCAAATTTATTATCCCATGGAGGTCTGGATTTGGAGTCACCCTCAAAATTAAAGTGTAAAAACACACTACAGGCTGATCCAACTTTGATGTAATGTCCTTAAAACAAGTCAAAATGAGGCTCAGTAGTGTGTGTGGCCTCCACGTGCCTGTATGACCTCCCTACAACGCCTGGGCATGCTCCTGATGAGGTGGCGGATGGTCTCCTGAGGGATCTCCTCCCAGACCTGGACTAAAGCATCCACC